>BMAC01000023.1:1290091-1305886 GCA_014905375.1 Phtheirospermum japonicum | reverse complement strand
CCGATAGCTCCTCCAAACCCTCCGTCCTCCCTTTGATTCCAACCACCACCGTTGCCCACAAATTTTCCCGAAACCCACACCGTTGAGTTTCCCGGGCACCAACAACCCCGAAACCATCATCTCACCACCACAAACCAGCCATCACCATCTGGTCGCCACCATCCCGAAACCAAATATCTCACCATCTGATTAAAATTGCAGCCACAAACTACTTTGCCGGAGGAGACGGGGCCTGCCGTCCTGAGACAGATCTGGCGTGGGTCAAGCCGGGTGGGTCCAGCACTGCCGCCGCATCTCAATTGCCAGAAAAGTCGGAACACAACCAATTTCCAATCAATTTCAGCCCGTTCAGCCCGCATCTCAAGTTGAGCACCCCGTTCATCGGAGTTCAGCCCACCGGGAAAAACTCTAACATTCCAATCAATTTCCGTTTCTTCAGAAAAAAAAAAATCAATACAGAGAAATTGCTTATAATGCATGGACAAATTAATCAAGAAACATACCCGCTTCGTCACTGCCGCAGCCGCTGGATCCCTCGCCAACGCCGGCCGTCGAGTCAAGTCGGCCTGAAGAAAGTGAAATCATTTGGAGAGGCCGTACTTCAGTGCAGCCGAGTCGCCTCCCCATCCGAACGCCGCTGCCCGACTTGTCATCGCCGTCCGCCGCTTTGCCAGTCGTCGATCGGTCGAAGGAGAGGGTGGCTGGCCGATCCCTAACTTTTGAAATCGGGAAAGAAAAACGCCGTCGCCATCGCCCCTTCGCCGGAGTAGCCGCGCCATCCATCGAGGCTGCCCCACAACTGCTGCCGGTTCAAAGCACACGGTCGCCGGTTGCGCCTCCTTGCCAATTCTTTGCCAACCGCCCGAATTGCCGTCGCGGTTTTTCTGAAATTTTGGGGAAGAAGGAGAAAGGGAGACAGACGGGTTATGAGGCTAAAAGGATCTGGGTCCAATTATAATTTAATATTTTGAGTGGGGGTATTTTTGACATTGTATATTGTAATTTTGATTTAATGGGAAGAATTTGTCTTAAATGGGAAGAAATAATGTTAAAGGATCATTTGAGGAATTTAGTATGATCTAAGTATATTATATGAGAATTTTTCCATGATTTAATTATATAAACTACCAATTTTTTAATCTGTCGAAACCAACCGTAAGACCATCAATTTGGAACGGAGAGAGTAATATATTTCGAATATACAAGCAATAAATTGAAACAGGTTTAATTGATCTACTAAGTCCACTGTAAGATGAATATGATCAATTGGAAATATTTTAGTGAAAATGAGTTTGTAGTTCAAGAAAACTACTGAATACCACTAGAGACAAGCTAGGTGCAACTTGTGATGATGTCACAAGTGTGACAACATACATATGCATAACCACAAAATTCGGGTTGAAATTTATGGTTGATGTTTATATAACAGGTGCATGCAACAAGTCTTTTCTCGTATTCTCAAGTGGATTGAGTATGGGGGTCCATTAATTAATTCCCTCTACATTTTCCAATATTTTGCAGCTCAGCACTATCAATCAAAAACTTTGGCTAAAATTATCGCTATTTTAACACACTAACTTTTGAAAATCGATTGTTTTAGTCTAATTTCTTGATGATTTTGTTTTGTCATTGAGGTCTGCATTTATGTGTGCTGACACTTTTTTAACATTGATTGTAGTGTACACTAATAATGCAGGAGCGCGCAAGTAGGGCTGATCACTAAAAAAAAAAATAAAAAAAAAATATCGATGATATTATCTAAAAGAAAAATATTATCATAGAAGATATTAATGAGGGTGTATTTTATAGATGATATTATATATGAGAAATACCTTATATAATTAAATTAAAAAAACTGGACTGATTTTAGCACTACAGTACTGTGTAAAAAGCACAATGAACCTGGACATATAATTGCACTGTGCAATATTAGATTTAAGGCCAGGATTAGTCCCTAGGTTCACATATAATGACGGGGTTCTCATTTGAACCCAATCATATATATATATATATATATATATATATATATATATGATTGAGAAAATTCAACAAAACTCTCGACCTCATCCACAAATTGTGGGGATAGAAAGTCGTTGAAGATTCGTTTGTACATTTAATTACGATCGGAACTCATCTTATAAATACACGATTATGATATTGATTTATTGAAAAATAGGCAGTATGAGGGTGGATAAAAAATGATGGAATTATTGGCAGCCTATAATTAGTGATTTTTCTGTGTATTCTATGGATAATTGGCAGCCTATAATTTGTGGATGAGGTCGAGAGTTTTGTTGAATTTGCTCAATCACACATTTCGTACGCCCTCATACTGCCTATTTTTCAATAATTATTGACAACATAGGATACACAGAAAAATCACTAATTATCCATATAAGGCTGCCTATAATTTCGTACTTAGTTGTCTCTAGTTTACCATCTCATGAATTTGAAGTCAGAGAATCACATGTCTCATAAATGTTATGATCAATTGAGTGAATAATAAAAGAGATTGTACTGAAAAATAATCTCGAACCTGATCACTTCTACAACAGTAAAAAAGTTGTTAAGGGGTATGGTCTTATTAGTTGAGAAGATAAATTGTTACAAGAATAATTGTATGACCTACGGGAGAGACAATTTTGAGCTGACCAAATGCAAATTTTGTAATGAACCTCGGTTCAAACCTATTTCTCACGGCAATGCAAAAAAACAGAAGGCTCGCGTTATGTAAAAAAAGATGTACTAACTTCTATTAACTCCCCATCTGTAAAGGTTGTACGCATCTAAGGCGACACAAAGAATATGAGGTGGCATGCGGCATGTTCCTTAGTGTTCTTGTACTAGGTCCAAAGAACCCGAAGGACAAACTCGATGTATTTCTACAAACTCAGATCATCGAGTTGAATCAATTGTGGATGGTTAGGTCTCCCTCATATGATATCTCTAAAAAATAAAACTTTTAATTGCGCGCAGCCTTATATGGATAATTAGTGATTTTTCTGTGTATTCTATGTTGTCCTATTAGAGTACGCCCGGTCGAACAGATTGTCCATACTGTATGGAACGCTCAATGTCTTCACTCTTAAGTGTAGCGAGAATCAATCGTGATTTGAAAATCGCCAAAAATCTCTTGAATGCGGTCACCATTTTTGAAATGATAAACAACTCTCAGAAAAGACAATCAATCGAGACTCCACCACCGAATATCTGGTCAGGAACAGAGATCTTGGTAGAGATAAAATGATTGGGGCTTCTGAAAGTCACTGAACTAGATTCAACTCTTGTTAATGCATAAATATCCAGAAGTTCTGGTTAGAGGAAATGAAGCATCTCTTGGGATTTGTCATATTGGAGCACAAACTTGATTCGGCTCAATTAAGATGTTATGCACATAGAGAAAAATACTTTTGACAATGTATTCAACACGGTGATAAACGTCAAATGAAAGAACAAGGACACTCTCAAATCAAGAAAATAGTTAAATGAGTATTGTAATCATTCGGAGTTGGCACCAGACGGATCAGGAAAGTTTCTTAAAGATAATTACATGCTTGATAAGTCGTCGAAATTTGCATTGTGTGAATTGGTTAGAAACCTTCGATTTCCAAATAGATACGCATCAAAGTTTGGACGTTACATCGATAAAAAGGTATTGCATTTGATCAGGATGAAAAGTCATGCTTGTCATGTATTCATGCAAAGGTTGATACCCATAACATTTTTTTGTGAACTGATTCCTTCAGATGTGTGGAAGGCTCTTACCAAATTGAGTTTGTTCTTCAAGGACCTCACGTCAACAGTCATTCGCACCAAAGATATGAGCCGTCTAGATAGTGAGATTCCATTGATGTTGTGCAAACTAGATCTAATCTTCCCTCCAATTTTTTTAACTCTATGGAGCATCTGCCCGTTCATTTAGCGTATGAAGTAAGAATTGATGGCCCAGTGTAATATAGATATAACCTGTTCGAGAGGTATCTTCACAAATTAAAGAACAGTGTGAAGGACAAGGCGAGTGTTAAAGGGTCGATAGCAAATGCATATCTAGTTAAAGAGGTATCAACTTTTAGTTCATACTATTACGAAGATCACGTGCTAACTAGAAGAACAAATTTGCTAAAAATAATGACATTGAGGATGATGTTGATGGGTTGATGAAGTTCCCTCAGTGATTAAAGAATTTGGGAAACATTCAGGAAAAAGGAAAAAAGATTCCTAAATAAAGCTGAATACAATGCCGCAAGGATATATATATCTTATTGAATTGTGATGAGGTCCAACAATATGTTCGGTACGGATTCTCCTTTTAAATTTGTAAGTAAAAAATCATATACAATATACTAAGATTTATGTATTCACTTTTCTAACAAATGATGTAGTATTACAGGAAGAGCATCCAACTTCTCCAACCAAACATTACAGATGATAGGATAAATAAAAAAAATTAGAAAATGAATTTACCGATTGGTTTAAACATTACGTAAGCTGTTCAATTCCCAAGATGCATGTCATTTAACTATTGTATGTGTTTATCTAGTATATTCCCAAGATTAAAAATATTTTTTCAACGTTATAATCTAGAGATCTTGAAATAGTGTCACCATGTTCATCCACATCACTGTCAGTAGGGGCCATCACGATGCGTGAAGACGTATACTGGATGTATGATAAATGGTTTTATGTTTCACAAAGTCGACCACGGATCTAACAAGTCAACATCGATTAAAGGATCAAACTATGGGGTAATCGAGTATGATTATTATGGTTGTCTTATAGAAAATGTGAAGCTCCAATACATAGGGCGCATAAAGAAAAACAAGCCATTGTTCAAATTGTGACTGGTTTGATCTAACTCCTACAAGCACAAAGGTTCATTCTCATTATAAGCTTGTCAATATCAATTACAAGCGTAGATTCAATAGATATGAAACTCTTGTACTTGATGCTCAGGCTGTACAAGTATAATATTATGTGTACCCAAGGCTGAAACAATATAAGTTGGACTAGTGAGAAAAGTGTAAAATTAAAGCGAGATCAAATGTTGAGTTCACCGAGCCTCTACCAGAGCATTCATTTCAAGAGGAAGCTGTAAATACACATGAAGTTGGACGGTGTCAATTTCTAGTTGCACGACCCCATCGACAATGATGTGGATGAACATGGTGCCGAGGTAGGTGATGATACAGAAGATGAGTTACTCACTGATCAATTATATAGATCAATACACAGACGAAGATGAGTTTGGTGATAACTTTAATAGTGAAAGTGTCGGTTTAGATGACTAGTTTAAAATATGTGTAAACTGCTCATATTGTAAAGCGCTCTTATTTTAACTAATTAATTTATACTTGAATTTATTAAAATGGTTGTTTTTTTAAATATCAACTAGTTGATATATACTTGTATTTTGTAAATTGCTCATATTATATGTACTTTTATCAGATGCTGAGAGGAGGACACAGTTCTGGTCTTGGACGATCAGATCATTTATCTACTAATCATTTAGCTGATTGATGATGACTACATGGGTCTTGTAGTGATCATACACCACATATAACAAATACGACTGCACCCACACTGTCCGATTCGGGTATATCTCGACAGATGTCGGGCTTAACAGACGTAGTTTATATCATCGAGAAGAAGCAGTAAGTAAATTAATTATTATAAAATCATAGTCATCATTATTACTAAATAATATATTTAACCTCAAACACAATTACAGGCTACATTGTAGGGAGGTGAGACTGGCCAACATCTTGAGAGAGATCGGGTGTCAGTATAGGGCGGTCCCTAAGAATATTTGTCGATTGTGGTTGGACATATTTTAGATAATTAATTTTTTCGTGTCTAAATCCCACTAACCATTAATGTAACTTAAGAATCATATATCAATTAAGTTTTTTTTTTTGTAGGATCGTTGTTATTGGAACACAGAACTGTATAGTACACGAGAGGTACAAATGACATTTTGGACGAGATGCCGGACAAATACGAGAAACGGCTTAACGAGTATAAGCATACCAGTGATAAAACTAGCAAGCAGTGAAGGTACATTGACAATGACATGTGGAGGTAAGTTTATGATTTTTTTTATAAATTCTTATTAAATTATAACTTTATTATTATTATAAATGATTAATGATTTAAATTTATTTATCATGTATCTCAACTAGAGCATGGAATGTGGAGTGAGAGAAGCATAAGAATAAGAAGTGGTCCAATTAGTGCAGCTCTAATAGGCGAATCGAGCATGCTGGCCCGGGTACAGGGATGTTGAAGCACATCGGAGGATCTCGGTATTCGATTGATTATTTCATTGACATCGTAAGTAACTAATTTAAATTATAATACATTATTTACAATTATTAAATAATTTCCTTTGAATACGTAAAGGGGAGATGGGTCAGTCAACCATTACGTATTAGCTTTTTATATGTACGCATAAGGACGATGACACGTGGGTTGATACGAGACGTAGTATTACTAATTTAAGTATCTCTTATGCTAAATAGTTATAAATTAATATTTTCTTTGGTTTTCATGTTAATCTACTAATAGTTGTATTTCAGGTGAAGTATCGACGATGTCTGAATGAGGCACGTGCTTCATCACACGATTCAGATAACGAGGTTGCTCCTAACCCTATTTATCTCGACATCGTCCGGTCAAGTAAGGGTCGATATTATAGCACCGATTGCTTCATGAAGTCGGTGGCTTCTTCTAAGGGTTTTAGAGGCAGCGAGTCTTCCTTCTACCAGCCTGATATGACTCAAGCGAGGGGGATCCAAACATAGATGGAGGAGTTAGAGGCCACAAGATGAGCTCAACTGGCTATGGAAGAAAGGTACAATAAGTTCGAGCTCTTACGCATATAGCAGGAGAAGTAGGAATTTCAGCAGTACCAGTTGTTGTAACTTGATGCTCGAGATGTTAACTTGATTCAGCATTACCAGTCGTAGCCCCTCACCATAGTACTCCTGAGATCGATTGTTTTTATAAACTTTTGATAAATTTGATATTTTTATTGAACAAATCGAATCGTTATAAACTTTATGATATTTAAACATTGAGTTAATTCATTTTCTTATTTATTAATGAATTCATGGTTTGGTTTTAGTTCATGAATACTTTTGGATATTTAAAAAAAGGAATAATAAAAAAGATTTAAAAATAAACCGAGGGGAATATCGCCCTCGGAAAAACCAAGGGTTGTCTTTCCCTCAATTCTTGCGAGGGAGGTTTTCCTCTCGGGTTTTCTGAGGGTGATATTTCCCTCAATTTTTCGAGGGTTATCTGATTCAATTCTAGGATGATTTACTAAATAAAATATAGACACGCGTTCTATGGATGTTTCGAGCTTGAGGGATATCCGTAATGGTGGATTGAGAAATATGGTCGCCAAACCAAATTCCTAATGGGAGAATCGAAATCTATCTCGTGCTTTACCAAATAAGAACATGCACAACTTCTAGAAATAATTAGGGCAAATGGAAAATCTAATCAGGTTACAAAGTATATCATTGCTAACATTACTGGTAAGGCCGATTCTCCTAATTCTTGGGTTATTTTTTTGAAAACGATAATGAAAATTAATGGGAGTCCCCTCATAAAAATATCGAATGGGGACTCAATACATATCAAGAATATAAGTGATGCTTATTTAACAAATGGATTAACGTTGGAATGCGTATTAAATGTCCCAGACTTTAATTGGAATTTAATTGTTTATAAGTAAATTGACCCATGACTTAAATTGCTCGTTTACATTCTTTTCGGATATATGTATTCTACAGACTTAAGCTCAAGGAACTTGATTGGGATTGATAAAGCTCATGATGGTCTATATTATTTAGAACCATTCGAGCGTGAAGGGGTTGCTATGTCGATCTGAGTAGATTCTAAGGTCTGGCATAGAAGACTTGGTCATGCTTCGGATGGTGTACTTAAGAAAATTTAGCAATTGGGAGATTTCGGTACTTTTGATGATTTTTGTGATTCTTGCATCCATGCAAAGTAGGGTAAATTACCCTTTTCTATTAGTTTTACCAAGATAATTTATCGTTCTGAATTGATTCATATTGAAATCTGGGGTCGGTATCAAACTTCTTCTCTAATGGTGCTCATTATTTTCTACCTATCGTTGATGAATATAGTCGTGGGGTTTGGATTTACTTAATGCAAAATGAGAATGGAGTCGGTCATTTTTAATGGCATTTCGCAATGTGGTTAAACCCCAATTTGATTAGAAAATAAAAAGGGTTCTTGCCGATCATGGGTTATAGTTTCAATCTAGTTACATCCTTGATTTTTATAGGGAACAAGGAATTTTACTTGAGACCTCATGTCCATACACACCTCAGCAAAATAGAATTGTCAAGCAAAAAATAGACACTTAATGGAAATAGCTATAGCTCTAACGTTGAAGCCGAGTATCGCGCAATGGCAACCACAGTTTATAAGTATTATGGCTATGTTGGATTCTACAAGATTTAGAAGCACCGCAACTAGATGCGACCCTTTTTTTTTTGCAATAATCAAGCAGCTCGCCACATTTCCATTATTCCTGAACTTGTGCCATCTCTACTCAATTTCAAACTGCAGACATTTTTACTAAAGCTCTCGACTCGAAGCATTTTTTATTCTTATGTGGAAAGTTGGGTGTTCGAGATCTACACACTCCAACTTAAGGGTGTGTGTTGATATTTAGAGTTATTTACCTTCCTTGCATAGTTTCTGGATGTTCCCATAATCAAGGTCTGGGTTATTTTCTTTACCATATTTTATGTATACGTCTCTTTTAGAAGCTAATTTATAGGATTTGGTCGTTGACCTTTCTTGTATATGAGTTGATGTTGTATATGAGTTGATAGTTGCACGATGTATTCAACACAATATATGAAAATATTCCGCTCCTGAATTTAAAAAATGGACGTTCAGAAATACACATGTGTCACACCCCCACCCCTCAGACGTAATGAAGAAAGAACTTATCGATTTGAGTGTGAAACTTACTTACTTGATAACGTAAATATTTTTTTTAACAAAGGAGTAAAATATTATCGCTTATGGCTTAAACAAAAGTTATTTATTTATATAGAGATAAAGAGTTATAAAACTTATTTACAAGATCCACATCATAGTTACAATATTTATTGAAAGATCAAACACACTAAAAGTACCCCAAAAAGGTATAACAAAACTTCAAAAAGAAATAAAAACGAGCTCATTATCTTGCACAACAGGTCGTCATCCATGTAAAAGGATTCTCAAAACTTCATGAAACTCCAACAACTCAGTCAGCTAGTACTCAGGCATTATCAGGCTCACTTACAATGCATAAACTACATGAGCTAAAGCTCAGTAAGCAGAAATCATGCATGTTCATTAAATATCATAAATCAATGCAACTCATTTTTGACTTATCATGCTGATGGCGTAAACCATTTCTTAAAATTCTTCTTCTTATTAGGCCCTTGACCTACCTGTAGTGCACCGGAAAGAGCTCAACATAAAATAAATCATTTCGATACCCAGTCCGAATGTCTCACATAGCCGAAGTAATGTCTCACATGGCACTGGGATTGGAGCCAGTCCGAATGTCTCACATACCCGAAGTAATGTCTCACATGCCTCGATGCACTAACAGTGGTCAAAACTATCTTTTCTACTTTAAATAAACTCTCTTACATGATCATGGCTCATGTATGCACGTGCACATGTCAATACATATGCTCAATAAGCAAACATCAATATAATTCATCAAACAACTAATATAATATTCAGATAATACAGACCATAATCACAATCATGTAGGCAAATCAAACAATACTATGTTTATGCATTGTAGTTGCAGATGAATTTCTACTTACCTCGGGTCCAAAGCTTACACTATCTCAAATCACATATCAACTTTCTCAATATAATATAATCAAGATAAAATATTGATTAGACTCCAATTTAATACTTCAATTTTACAAATTACGATTCATTTTCAGATAACTCATATGCTTGTATATTTCTAGAAATAAAGAGTTGTTTAGTCTAATTACTAATAAATTAATTGAGATCACAAATACTACTATTGTGGGGAAAATAAACATTATTATTAAAATACTTTATCATTACAAAATAATATACTATTTAAAAACTCGTAAATAAAATACTAACTCTAATAATCACTAGAGGCAAATTGAAATAATATACTATTTTTAACTATTGACAAACGAGAAATTACACGCTAATTGACGGTTTAATTCCGGTGATTTTATGTGCTTAATATTATCATATATGCTTATTTCTCGTATAATTGTTATTATGAGCAATCAAGCACCAATCGTATATTTCTTCTTTATTTTGCAGTATTTGGTGCTATATTTATCGAAGGATGTCTCACAAGAAAGTAGAGAAACGAGGATTGACGAATCAAGGAGAGAAGCTAAGGAAAATAAATATTTAATTNCGAATGTCTCACATACCCAAAGTAATGTCTCACATGGCACGGGCTCAGTATAACATAAAAGCATGTCGCACATACCCGAAGTAATGTCTCACATGCCTCGATGCACTAACAGTGGTCAAAACTATCTTTTCTACTTTAAATAAACTCTCTTACATGATCATGGCTCATGTATGCACGTGCACATGTCAATACATATGCTCAATAAGCAAACATCAATATAATTCATCAAACAACTAATATAATATTCAGATAATACAGACCATAATCACAATCATGTAGGCAAATCAAACAATACTATGTTTATGCATTGTAGTTGCAGATGAATTTCTACTTACCTCGGGTCCAAAGCTTACACTATCTCAAATCACATATCAACTTTCTCAATATAATATAATCAAGATAAAATATTGATTAGACTCCAATTTAATACTTCAATTTTACAAATTACGATTCATTTTCAGATAACTCATATGCTTGTATATTTCTAGAAATAAAGAGTTGTTTAGTCTAATTACTAATAAATTAATTGAGATCACAAATACTACTATTGTGGGGAAAATAAACATTATTATTAAAATACTTTATCATTA
Organism: Phtheirospermum japonicum; assembly: GCA_014905375.1. NCBI lineage: Eukaryota > Viridiplantae > Streptophyta > Magnoliopsida > Lamiales > Orobanchaceae > Phtheirospermum > Phtheirospermum japonicum. The sequence continues at coordinate 1,294,831 of BMAC01000023.1, read as the reverse complement.
CAAAATAATATACTATTTAAAAACTCGTAAATAAAATACTAACTCTAATAATCACTAGAGGCAAATTGAAATAATATACTATTTTTAACTATTGACAAACGAGAAATTACACGCTAATTGACGGTTTAATTCCGGTGATTTTATGTGCTTAATATTATCATATATGCTTATTTCTCGTATAATTGTTATTATGAGCAATCAAGCACCAATCGTATATTTCTTCTTTATTTTGCAGTATTTGGTGCTATATTTATCGAAGGATGTCTCACAAGAAAGTAGAGAAACGAGGATTGACGAATCAAGGAGAGAAGCTAAGGAAAATAAATATTTAATTTGACGCTTGACGACGGGCGGTCAAATTTTGGCGCCGTTGCCGGGGAGTGACGCGTTAAATTGTGATTTTTAGTATTTTAGTATTTTATTTTATTTTTAATTTTGTTTGAACGAATTAAACTCTTGTTGAGTGTTTTATCAGGTGAATGAACTTGAGATCATCCGGGAAGAAGAATTTGCATTATTATCCGAAAATCAATAAGAGAGGCCGTGAGTTGAAGAAGAAGTCGAACTCGGAGCAGGTATTACCCAATTACATATCCGAGAACTCTTTGAGCGAGAGCGAAGAACGAGAAAACGAGACGATGGCTGCTCAAGCGGAACGAACGTTGAAGGAGTTGGCAAATCCCGACCTTCCTCAACAACCCTTATGCATTACCTTTCCAATGGTGAACGATGCTACATTCGAGTTACAATCCGGACTAATCCATCACCTACCTTCATTCCATGGACTCACTGACGAGGATCTGCACAAACACTTGAAGGAGTTCCATGTCATATGTACAAGCATGAAACCCGCTGGAGTCACGAACGAGCAAATCAAGTTAAGGGCATTCCCCAGACTTAGCCAAGTACTGGCTTTACTACTTACATTCGGGATCCATCACTACGTGGGGGGCTATGGAGAAAACATTCTTGCAGAGGTACTTTCCCGCATCACAAGTGGCAAATCTTCGAAAGGACATTTGTGCGGCTAGGCAGACACAAGGAGAAACATTGCACGAATACTGGGAACKATTCAAGAGGCTAGTTGCAAGTTGCCCTCAACACCAAATGGGCGAGCAACTTTTAATTTAGTATTTCTATGAGGGATTATGCCTTACTGATCGAAACATAATTGATGCCGCTAGTGGAGGCACCTTGATGGAAAGACACCGACAGCAGCAAAAGAACTAATATCGAATATGGCAGCCAACTCTCAGCAATTCGACAGTCGTGATTCTTCATTGAAATCGGTAAACGAGCTGGGTATTGATTTACTACAAACCCAATTAAGTGAGTTGAAAGCCATGATGAGTGCGGGAGGAGCTCCAAAGGTTCGACCATGCAGTTTTTGAGAAACATTGGAGCATGTTACTGACGAATGCACACATTTTTACTCAGCAAGCGAGGCACACGTGAACGCCTTGGGAATCGGAAATGGGCAAGGGAGGAAGTAAGACTCGTACCCCCACACCTTCAATCCAAGATGGGGCGACCACCCTGGTTTTAGATGGAGGGATCAGCAGGGAAATATACAGCAAGGGAATATACCTGGAAATCAAGATAAAGGGCCCTCCCAAGCTCAACAAAAGGGACAAAATTTCCCGAATCAATACAACAATCAACAGCGGAAAGAGAATGCATCCCCACATTTGGATGAAATGGTGAGATCATTAGCGACGAGCATAAAAGGCCTAGAGACCCAAATGAGTCAAATGGCGGAACACATAGTCAAACTAGAAGCACGAGGCAGTGTCCGATTACCTCCTCAAATCGAGGTGAATCCAAAAAATATGAGCGCTGTTACGACACGAAGTGGCAAGAAAGTGGAAGGGCCGGCCAATCCAATGCTAGAGACGGAAAATGAAGACAAAATGGAGGAAGAAAACTCGGAGCCAAAACATGCTGAAAAGGGTAATCCTAAACTTTCTAATAAAAGAATTAAGCGCCAAGCTAAGGAAGACACGGAGAGGCAAATACGAGACGTTTTTAAAAAGGTGGAGATCACTATTCCACTTGCCGACGTGATCAAGCAAATTCCTCATTACGCCAAGTTCCTCAAGGACTTATGTACTAACAAGAGAAGGTTAAAGGGGGATGAAAATGTCCTAATGGGAGCGAACGTGTCAGCCGTATTCCAAAAGAGCTTGCCACAAAAGCAGAATGACCCGGGCATGTTTTTCATTCCATGCACGATTGGAAACATGCGAGTCGAGCGAGCCATGCTAGATTTGGGGGCATCAATAAATGTTATGCCACGCACCATTTTCGATTGTTTGAAGGTCGGACCATTAAAGAAAATAGGGGTAGTAATCCAACTTGCCGATCGAAGCACTGCCTACCCTGATGGTGTTGTTGAAGATGTCCTCGTAAAGGTGGATGAGTTGATTTTCCCAGCCGACTTCTATGTGTTGAGCATGAATGAGTCTGCATCAAAATCGCCACCTATCTTACTGGGGCGACCATTTTTGAACACTGCTCAAACGAAAATCGACGTTACTCGAGGCACTATGACAATGAAATTTGATGGTCATATTTGTCAATTTAATATTTTTGATGCTATGAGATTTCCTGACTGTGATAAATCTGTTTTTGCACTTGATTGTTTTGACTCTCTAGCGCAGGAATTTCTCGAAATGCATAAACAAGACAAGCTCGAGACAACGATCACACGAAGTTTGGGGGAGGACTCATTGCTTTTGGGTTACCCTCCAACTGAGCTAACTGGGGAGGACGACGCACGAGAGATAATGTCGGCCTTGTGCGCACTTAACGAAAAACCGAGAGAAGAGGACGTGAATTTCATCAAACTTCCCGACTCGCATGAGAAAGTTGTTCCATCCATAGTCAAGGCACCGGAACTTGAACTAAAAGCCCTACCGGAGCATTTGAAGTATATTTTCTTGGGAGATAACGAAACACTGCCTGTGATCATTTCATCTCGCTTAGACAACTTCCAAGAGGAGTCACTGCGACAAGTACTCAAGGATAACAAGCAAGTTCTTCATTCAATCGGGTGGACCATAGCGGACTTGCGAGGGATAAGTCCTTCCATGTGTATGCACCGAATCTTGCTCGAAGAGAATGCTGCACCATCTAGGGAACCCCAAAGATGACTGAATCCACCGATGATGGAAGTGGTAAAGAAGGAGATTCTAAAACTGCTTGATGTTGGAGTGATTTACCCCATTTCTGACACTCGATGGGTGAGTCCGACTCAAGTCATTCCAAAGAAGTCGGGTGTCACGGTGGTCGAGAATCAAAAAGGCGAACTGGTTCCGACAAGGATTCAAACGGGATGGCGAGTTTGTATTGATTATCGTAAGCTTAATGCCATGACTCGCAAAGACCATTTTCCTCTTCTATTTCTTGATCAAATGATTGAGAGGTTGGCGGGCCATTCATACTACTGCTTTTTGGATGGCTACTCGGGATATTTCCAAATCCCTATAGCACCCGAGGATCAAGAGAAGACTACCTTCACGTGCCCCTTCGGCACATTTTATATATATATATATATATATATATATATATATATATATATATATATATATATATATATATATATATATATATATATATATATTAATAACGTGTTTCCATAATAAGGGGTCCTTTAACTAGAAAACCTTGTTTTAGTATAATTTCTTGGGGTGGTTTAAGATACAATTTTCTATTAGTCTTTCTTTATTTTTATTAATTTAGTATTTTTGTTTATGGATTAGTGACCGCCCGTCGTCAAGCGTCAAATTAAATATTTATTTCCTCAGCTTCTCTCCTCGATTCGTCAATCCTCGTTTCTCTACTTCCTTGTGAGACATCCTTCGATAAATATAGCACCAAATACTGCAAAATAGAGAAGAAATATACGATTGGTGCTTGATTGCTCATAATAACAATTATACGAGAAATAAGCATATATGATAATATTAAGCACATAAAATCACCGGAATTAAATCGTCAATTAGCGTGTAATTTCTCGTTTGTCAAATCCTCCAGACTTAAACCTTGCTTGTCCTCAAGAAATATGAAGAATTAAAGCATAGGACAAACATAATATAAGTAACTCACTCAAATTACCCAAGTGAATTTATTCGGAACTCTAGACACCACTATATTTTTAGAAATCTTAGACGTTTCATGTATTGGCCTAGGTGATCCCAGTAGCTTGGCAACCCCTTTTTATACACGTCACGTCAATGCACTATGGTGCCCCCTCGCTACTCAATGGCTTGGCTCTATCCATCGTTGGAATTGATCAAATATCTCGTCCTCTCCCATTTATTTTTTTTTATTTTTTTTCAATTGAGGCCCGCAGCTCCGCACTACCGTCCTAGATATCAGGGAGGGATTGTCTTGATTGGGTGTTTGATTTGTTGAGTTCACCTCCGCCATGTTTTGAGAATTTGATAGTGTGATGCGCCTTTTGAGCACGTGAATGAATTGTTGAGCTACTAGCATCTTCGTTGGACTTCGCTCTTTGGAATTTGTAAGCGAATGCACTTGATAAATACGGATAGGCAGCTGTTTCGGCACCTCAATTCTTTTTGATTTTTTAATTTTCTACTTTCACCATGCCGGTATACCCCAATCGGACTTTATTTGACTTCTGTTTCTACTAACGAGATATCATCACGCAACCGCCAACTTCAAGGCCCCACACAAACTCATATTAAGTACGGCAACCACAAGTACATATCAAAT
>BMAC01000023.1:1268067-1278972 GCA_014905375.1 Phtheirospermum japonicum | reverse complement strand
ACTATTAATTATACACACACACATTATTAAAAAATTTACTATTTATAATTCTTAAATTTACATAACAGTTTTTTAATTATTTAATAAACTTAAATATTATTATTTCATATCTTTTTATTATATAAACATTAAAATATAAAATTATTAACTATTTAAGATTATATAATAAAATTTTAGTATTATATATATAATTAATTAACTAATTAAAAAACACTTACATAAATAAAAAAATACGTTCAATATAAGTATTATATATACAAATTCTCAACTCGTGTGTTGTACCGATAGTTAATCACAACTTGTTAATTGTTATTATTATTGTTGACTAACTTTATATTTGAATATTTATATTAAATTCGTTAATTATTCCATTTATATATTTATACAAATTCAAAGTTGTCATATTCTCAATATGTGTCTTGTACCGATGTGACGGTGTCAAATAACTATTTAACAAATTTTATTTTAAAATATTTGAATTAAATTCGTTAATATTTTTAGTTACATGAATATTTTTTTTAAAAGATTTCATATTTTCTACCTTAATCGCATTGTACGGTTTTTAATCACTATTTCTTAGTTATGTTATTAACTAATTTTGTATTTATATTAAAATCATAAATAATTTTATTTACATACTTATAAAAATCTAAAAAAATATAATTTCATTTACGATGTACATAGTGAGTTTATGATGTACATGTTTGAGCAAAATAATGTAGGATTATATGATGTACATTTTTTATTACCCCTTGATATACATATACGATAAATGTAGTGTACACACAGCATAAATATGATGTATTAAAATTTATATAATGTACATGCATCATGTAAATGATGTATACATAATATAATTGTGATTTGTGTGTGTGTGTGTGTGTGTGTTTGTGTGGAAATTAATACGGTGCCGTGTACGCACCATGCCCCTCACCCTCCTGCATTTACACCCATTCATTTGCCAATATTTATAACCAACTCTTGATCCAGTGGTTCTGATTAAGTGAAAAATGGTGCCCCCCTCCCCACCTTCGATATATATTTAAGAAATCAAGAGAGAGATATGTTGTATGATGAAAAAAGTACATAATTACATATATTATCTTTTTTTTTTCATAATCAATACAAATCAACAAGATTTTATTGAATTAACACATTATGTTAACTGAAAATTAATTTTATTTTACCATTCAGATTTTAAAATATGTCTTTTTTTTTTATAAATTATTCTTTTTGGGATTTTTTTTCATTTTAAAATTTATTGAGTAGTTTGTTAGAACTAATATAAACTCCATCATTCCAAAAAAAAAAAACCAAAAAAAAAAAAAACGCTTAGTTGCTATTTATTCCTAGGTGTCCCAAAAAGATATGCTTGTTACTAAATCTACCTTTTCAATTTCATACATACCCGTATAATTATCACACAACCCCATTTACCTAAATAACTTTTACGAAAATTGAGTAGATAATGAATAAATAATTAATTAACTTTAGAGGCACAGATGGAAAGATAAAACTTTAACTCATATCAACCAACACTTCCTTAAACTATATGAAATAACCGCAAGCCTATGTTTCGTAAACGAAATGAGTATATTTATTATATAACTGACTTCATAAAATTTTATATTTATTTTATTATTTATAATATTTTTATTTATTTTTTATTTTTTTAGTTCACGGATTTATTAAATAATTATTTAGATTCTAATTATAATTTTTTCAACTTAAAAATATTTTTAGACTTATTTTCCATTATTTTGAAACATATGTGATTTTATTGAGTTTCTTTTCATTACTAAGTTTATTTAATAATTATTTATAATAAGAATATAGTTTTTTTTATTTGATTATATACTATTATTATGACACAAAAACGGTTACCAGTGGTACAATGGATTATTGTACGCATAAAAGCTATACTTTGATTGCTATTTAACAGATGAACGACTTATACATTGATTTCACTGAAAAAAGGAATTAAACTCAATGTACAATACTTAGTTTATTGAAAATATATCATTTGATGTATACTGTACTTATAATACATTTTACGTATAATACTCAACTTAAATATCAACTTCAAGAAAATTAATTAAAATCTAATTTTTATTTTTATTAAATATTTGTAGTTTATATGTCATTATTATTATTAACGTATCATAATATTTTTTAATTTAAAATTATAATTTAAAATATTACTAATATATTTTCATAGAAATCTAATTTATACCCTCATTAAATATAAATTACTATTATATTATTCATTATAATTATTAATGTGGCGTTGAAATAAATTCGAATGTAGCATGATTTATTTCGAAATTAAATTGAATTCAACTATGTATGAAGGTTATTATGCTATAACAACGTTATAATATATCAACTTTAAAAATATAATTATAATAATACTTTACTAAATATATAAATATTAGTAGTTTATTCTCATTGTCAACAACGTTCACAAAGTACCATCGTAAACTCAATATATAGTAATTTAAAATTAATTATATTAAATTTAATATAATTCCTATATAATTATATTGGATTTGATATAAATGCATATTTTAAAATGTGTGTGTGTGTGTAAAGCTCAAGTCAACTAATTAATCATAAAAAAATTAATTTTTAAAACTTAACGTGATTACTTGTTAACCATGATATTCATTGTTGTAAATTGTATTTATTCAATTTAATGGCACAACAAAAATTCGTGTTAACGAATTGTATAGGCTCGATCTACGTGTCGTGTAGTTAATCGTAGCATTTTGAATTTCTCAAATTCAATTATTGGTGAGTGAGAAGTGATGCTTGGAAATTGAACGGTTGCTTAAGTGCAATTTTGTGTATCCCACATTGAAAGTTAATCAATGTGGAAGGGAGTATAAAATTGATTTCATTTCATTAGTGGACATCAAGTGAGCCAGCGGGTATTGTGGCTTTGTATGAACAAAGCTCACGCAGGTTCTTGGACTTGGGTTCGCCCGTCCACCTTCGGCAAAGCCGATGGCGGATCTGAGCCCGAGCCCGGACCCGGACCTTGGACCTTGGTCTTGGGTCTTAGGCAATTGGTCTGAATTGGCTGGTCCGATTGAGGTGGTCCATGTGGGGTCCTGGTTCTGGTTCAACCCTGGCTAATTTTTTAGCCACCTGCGGTTTTTGGCCCCTGAGCTGTCTGTGTATGTTTTCAAACGTACACACCTGAAACTCCTGACCGTTTGAACTTGGGTTCGCCCGTCCACCTTCGGCAAAGCCGATGGCGGATCTGAGCCCGAGCCCGGACCCGGACCTTGAACCTTGGTCTTGGGTCTTGGGCAATTGGTCTGAATTGGTTAGTTCGATTGAGGTGGTCCATGTGGGGTCCTGGTTCTGGTTCAACCCTGGCTAATTTTTTAGCCACCTGCGGTTTTTGGCCCCTGAGCTGTCTGTGTACGTTTCCAAACGTACACACCTGAAACTCCTGACCGTTCAGGTCAAACGTCATGCTACTTATTACATGCATGTGAACGCTGAACCTGTCCAGGTTCATGCTGGCTGTTCGGATAACTTAATGACGCCTTTAAGGACGTTATTAAGCAGGCTGTTACCTCCCTGATGGCAACCCTACATAAGGGTGAGTACTCCTTTCCATTTCACACACGAAATCCACCTAAAAAAAATCAGAGAACTCCCTGCATACACATATTTCTGCATTTTATTTTTTACGTAGCTCAGTTCATTTTCATCCAGTTCGTCGGAGCTCTGGTATTTACGGTGCTGTAATACCAGAGACGAAGTCATTTCATCTTTGGGGACGAATAGCCAAAACCGAAGGGCACTACCGGGGCAATTTACTCTTGTGGACAGAGTTCTAAACTCGACTTGACACTTGATTTATACGATCTTTTCTGTTTTATTTATTTTTCTAGTTACTTTGTGATATTCATTACAGTACCTGTTTGTGCTCTTTGTAATTTTTCCAACAATCGCAAGACGAAATATTTGTAATTTGTAATCTACTGTTTTAATATCCTTAACTGGAAAAATGTCGACCTCAAGCACTCCGATCATTTCGACCGCTCCTGCCGTTACCTCTACCATCTCGATGATGACTACTGCCCCTGCAGTCACGAACACCACTTCGATTGGCGCCTCTACGCCAAACACGAACATGAGTCATGCTGACTTCCTCTTCAACCAAGGGACTATCGACACCCTCCTGGAGACACTTTCAAGGCGTTTCTCTTCGACCAATCCGAACTCAGCCTCTGATGGTTTGTTCCCTTACGGGATGGGGACTTCGGTCCAAACTGAGTCAGCTTCGGCTGTGATCCATCCTTCTGGGATGACGGGAACTACGGTTCCAAGTATGTTTTCAGCCGCTTCTTCGGCCGCTGGATCATTCCTTTATAGGATGGGGACTTCGGTTCAAAATACGTCAGCTTCGGCTGAAATCCATCATTCTGGGATGTCGGGAACTTCGGTTCCAAATATGTTCGCAATGGCTCCACCGACGTACTCACATGTTTCAGCTACCCATTCAACGGTCCAAAATACGTCCACACTGAGGGGATGGTTCTTCCAGATGCTTTCACGGCTGCTGCCATGATTGATAAGCTTCCATCGAACTGGAAAGACTTCAAGACGTACCTCAAGCACAAACGAAAGGCGGTGTCTCTTGAAGATGTTATCCGGAAGGTACAAATTGAGTCCGAAGTTTGAGTTCAGTACCAGAATTCAAAAAGTTCGGTTGAACCTCGGGTGAACCTACTTGAACGAGGAGACAGCTCGAAGAAGAGGCCGCATCCTGGCAACGCAAAGATGAAAGCTCCTTCTTCTCAGAAGTTCAGCGGCGACTGCTTCAATTGTGGCAGACCTGGACACAGGTCTAAGGACTGTCGCAAGACAAAGAAAAAGAAGTCCAATTCGAGTGCTCACTTAGCCGAGAGAGAGCTGACTAGTGATGACCTCATTGCGGTTATCACTGAGGAAGCTAACATGGTCGAGAACCGTGGTCAATGGTTCATCGATTCTGCTGCAACTGCCCATGTGTGTGCAGACCGGAGTTTGTTCTCCAAATACCATCCCTGTGAGGGAAGGAAGTTGAACATGGGAAACCAAGCGTCTTCGCAAGTTGAAGGTGTTGGCTCAGTTGTCCTCAAAATGACTTCTGTAAAGGAGATAACTCTAAATGAGGTGCTGCACGTTCCGGACATCCGAAAGAATTTAATCTCTGGTTCAATACTAGTTAGTCGTGGTTTTAAACTTGTATTTGAGGCTAATAAGTTTGTACTGTCTAAGTTTGGAACACCTCTGGGTAAGGGTTACCTTACAGATGAACTGTTCAAACTAAGTGTAATGGCTATACGCCCAAAACCTATCATTAATAAAATTGCTTCTGATTCCTCTTACTTGACTGAGTGCTCTAGTTTATGGCATTGTATATTAGGCCACGTTAATCTAAATGCAATAAAACGTTTGTCAAATCTCAATTTACTTAAGGTAAATGAATTTGTTAATAAAAGTAAGTGTGAAATTTGTGTAGAAGCAAAAATGACTAAGTTACCATTTAAATCGGTAGAAAGGAACACGACAAATCTAGAATTAATTCACACGGATGTATGTGATTTGAAGTTTGTGCAAACTAGAGGTGGCAAAAAGTATTTTATTACTTTTATTGACGATTGCACAAGGTACTGTTATCTTTATCTTTTGAGAGGTAAAGATGAGGTTATTGAAGCTTTCAAGAACTTCAAAAATGAAGCCGAAAATCAACTTAACTACAAAATTAAATCTATCCGAAGTGATAAAGGAGGGGAATACGTAGCTTCGTTTGAGGAGTTTTGCAACGAAAGTGGCATAATTTATCAAACTACAGCTCCGTATGCACCTCAATCGAATGGCGTTGCAGAACGCAAGAATCGTACTTTGAAAGAGATGATGAATGCGTTGTTGATTAGTTCTGGGTTACCTCAGAACATGTGGAGGGAAACTATTTTGACAGCTAACTATATCCTCAATAAAATTCCACTTAAATGTAGGGACGAAACTCCCTACGAGTTGTGGAAAGGAAGGAAACCTTCTTATAAATACCTCAAAGTGTGGGGGTGTTTAGCGAAGGTAGAAGTGCCTCTACCAAAGCAGGTGACAATAGGACCCAAAACGGTTGATTGTATTTTTATTGGTTATGCACTGAATAGTAGCGCCTATCGATGTATAATCCATAGGTCAGATGTTCCGGACATGAATGTAGGAACTACAATTGAGTCAAGGAATGCAATATTTTTTGAAGATATATATCCTTGTAAGGATAAAGCCGCTTCCGGTTCAAACACTGGTAATGCTGAAGGAACTACAAGTTAAGAACTTGTGGGGGTTGAACCTAAGTCTCGCAAACGACCTGGTTCAGAACTTGAAGCTCTAACTCCTAGACGGAGCACTCGAGCTAAAGTTGCGAAGGACTTCGGTCCCTACTATGTGGTTTTTCTCTTGGATGAAGAACCAAATTCACTTAAAGAAGCTTTCTCCCGAACTGATAGTTCATTTTGGAAGGAAGCTGTACAGATCGAGATCGATTCAATCATGCAGAACCATACGTGGATTCTGACTGATTTACCTAAAGGTTGTAAACCTTTAGGGAGTAAATGGATTCTGAAATGAAAGTTCACAACTGATGGATCAATCAATAAGTATAAAACTCGTCTGGTTGTGAAAGGATTTCTCCAGAAGGAGGGATATGATTTCTTTGATACATACTCTCCTGTGACGAGAATTACCTCTATCCGAGTGCTTCTAGCGATTGCTGCTTTGCACAATCTTGAGATTCACCAAATGGATGTTAAAACAGCTTTTCTAAATGGCGATTTAGAAGAGGAAATCAATATGGAACAACCTGAAGATTTTGTAAAACCTGGACAAGAAATAAAGGTGTGCAAACTTGTTAAGTCTTTATATGGCTTGAAACAAGCACCTTTACAGTGGCACTTAAAATTTGACGAAGTGATGATGTCAAATGGCTTCAAGATAAACGAGTGCGATAAGTGTGTCTACATTAAGAATACTAATGACAAATTTGTTATAGTATGTCTTTATGTAGATGATATGTTAATCATGTGTAGCAACCTACAAGTGATTAACGAGACAAAACTCATGCTAAAAAGGAATTTTGACATGAAGGATCTGGGAGTTGCTGACACTATTCTTGGAATAAGGATCATAAGAACTCCAGATGGAATTGTCTTATCACAATCTCATTACATTGAGAAAGTGATCAAGAAATTCAATGCACACGATAGTCTTCCAGCAAAGACACCTATGGAACTCGACGTTCACTTGAGTAAGAATAAAGGTAATCCTATTTCTCAAAAGGACTATGCTAGGATCATTGGATATTTGATGTACATCTCCAACTGTACAACACCTGATCTAGCTTGCTCGGTAAACAAACTAAGTCGATATACAAGCAATCCTAGTAGAGAATACTGGAAAGCGCTTGTGAGAGTTTTGAGATACTTAGAGTATACTCTAAACTTTGGACTACATTATGGTAGATTCCCCAGGGTACTTGAAGGTTACTGTGATGCAAACTGGATATCCGACACAAAGGACTCTCTGTCAACAAGTGGATATGTGTTTGTAATAGGGGGAGGAGCTGTTTCTTAGAGATCCACCAAACAGACATGTATAGCCCGATCCACCATGGAATCTGAGTTTATCGCTTTGGACAAAGCAGGTGAAGAAGAAGAATGGCTTCGTAACTTTTTAGAAGATATTCCATGTTGGGAGAAACACGTGCTGCCGGTTATGCTTCACTGCGATAGTCAAGCTGCTATTGGAAGGCAAGAAGTGGTTTGTATAACGGTAAGTCTCGACATATTCGTCAGAGAAATAACACCGTAAGACATCTGTTATCGATTGGGATTATCTCAGTTGACTACGTAAGGTCGATAGATAATCTAGCGGATCCATTCACWAARAAYATARHTCGAGATCAGATGTACAAGTTGCTTGAAGGAATGGGAGTGAAATCCACATCTTAAAGATGATTGTGGTGGAAACCCAACCATGATGAGTGGATATCCTACAAACTTGGTTCATTGGGAAAACTAAACTATAAAAGCCTGGGTAAGTAAAACTCTACGACCCTATTCCTTAACGGCAAAAGTTGAGTTTATAATTTGTCACGTGGTGAGGATAAATCTCTGATTTTTAATGATTCTTGTGCAGGTCTTTGACTTGAGTATGACAGAATGCTGGTTTTAAGAATCACCTACGTAAGCGAGAAGTGAGGGCCGATTCTACTGAATGCTTATGAATCCAAAGAAGTTGTCCATGATCAGAAACGGACACAAACATGAGAACGGAAGAATTTTGAGACCTTAGTGGGTTGGTACTATTATCTAGTATACACAAAGGGGAATAGTTCAAGAATTATGTTCACTAATCCGCCGGTATGCTCGGTAGTATTTACTAAGGAAGGTTCAAGGCCACAAGCCACCTATCCCTATTCTCTATTGTCTCTTAACGATTGAGCTATGTATTTGCTTTCATATTTTTCGTTTTTTAGAGTTTCTCACTCATGTGGGGGATTATTGTAAATTGTATTTATTCAATTTAATGGTACAACGAAAATTCGTGTTAACGAATTGTATAGGCTCGATCTACGTGTCGTGTAGTTAATCGTATTATTTTGAATTTCTCAAATCCAATTATTGGTGAGTGAGAAATGATGCTTGGAAACTGAACGATTGCTTAAGTGCAATTTTGTGTATCCCACATTGAAAGTTAATCAATGTGGAAGGGAGTTTATAATTGATTTCGTTTCATTGGTGGACATCAAGTGGGCCAGTGGGTATTGTGGGTTTTGTATGAACAAAGCTCACGCAGGCTCTTGGACTTGGGTTCGCCCGTCCGCCTTCGGCGGAGCCGAGCCCGAGCCCGGTCCCGGACCCGGACCTTGGGTCTTGGGTCTTGGGCAATTGGCCCGAATTGGCTGTTCCGATTGAGGTGGTCCGTGTGGGATCCAGGTTCTGGTTCAACCCTGGCTAACTTTTTAGCCACGTGCGATTTTTTGCTCCTGAGCTGTCTGTGTACGTTTTCAAACGTACACACCTGAAACTCCTGACCGTTCAAGAGGTCAAACGTCATGCTACTTATTACATGCATGGACGTTACTTTGACTATTCTCCTGGCTGCCTGTTGCATGTGAATGCTGAACCTGTCCAGGTTCATGCTGCCAGGTGCTGGCTGTTCGAATGACTTAATGACGCCTTTAAGAACGTCATTAAGCAGGCTGTTACCTCCCTGATGGCAACCCTATATAAGGGTGAGTACTCCTTTCCATTTCACACACGAAATCCACCTAAAAAAATCAGAGAACTCCCTGCATACACATATTTCTGCATTTTATTTTTTACGTAGCTCAGTTCATTTTCATCCAATTCGTCGGAGCTCTGATATTTACGGTGCTCTAATACCAGAGACGAAGTCGTTTTATCTTTGAGGACGAATAGCCAAAAGCGAAGGGCACTACCAGGGCTATTTCGTCTTGCGGACAGAGTTCTGAACTCAAATCGACTTGACACTTGATTTATACGATCTTTTATGTTTTATTCCTTTTTCTAATTTGTTGTGTGATATTCATTACAGTACCTGTTTGTACTCTTTGTAATTTCTCCAACATTCATTTACTATGGTTATAAAAAAAATATAGCACAAGTAAATAGAGATTTTTCTTATTATTCAATAATAAAATTTCTCCCTTAAAAAAATATTTAAATTATTAATTACGTATTTAATTCATGTCAAAGTTTACGATACATATCATGTTATTTTCAAAGAAATATATGATTAGATATAAATATAAAAACAAAAATTTAGTATTATTATTTACTTATGTATTATAGTAAAATTAGAATTTTAACTAAATATGACTTGCTTTGTACTAACACACTTGTGCTGCTAAACAAATTGCTGATTAATTAACATGAAATGGACGTCAGTTTTGTTTGCAGTGGCTGCTGACTGTCGACCAAAGAAGCAGTTCAACATTTGAAGTAGCTGTCCTACGAAGTTATTATGATTACAAGCTAAGGTTTCAACTCTTAAATCAACTTAATTTCAAATTCATTTTTGTTCCATCAACATTTGGCTATTAATAAACGATTTCTCATAATTACACCTTCCGTCCCAATTATACAGTCTAGTGTTAATTTTCACTATGTTTACAAAAAGATATTGAAAATAATAATTATTTCAAATATTTAAATGTTATAAGAAAAGTTGTCCTACAAAGTTATAACAGTCAAATATATTAATATTAAATATAAAAAGTGAACTATACATTTGAAACATCCCGAAAAAAATAGTGAACTACATATTGGGGACGAGGGAGTAAATCATATAAAATTTCAATTTAGCATTAATTGGTCGGAAATACAGTGATGCACTACGAAAAAAAGGCAAATTTTGATGGATTGTACCAATAGATTTTGATGGTAATTATTGATGAATTTACAAACGGATCCCGTTTTACCAACAAAATTATTGGCCGTCGAAAAATTAGCTATGAATTTTAATATCCATTAGTAATTACCTATGAGTTTTAGAATCCATATTTAATTGCTAACAACTATTAAAATCCGTAGATAATTACCAACGGATAAAATCTGTAGGTGAATCAATTATATATATATATAGTATATATATATATATATATATATAGGATTGGGTTCAAATGAGAACCCCGTCGTTATATGTGAACCTAGGGACTAATCCTGGCCTTAGATCTAATATTGCACAGTGCAATTATATGTCCAGGTTCATTGTGCTTTTTACACAGTACTGTAGTGCTAAAATCAGTCCAGTTTTTTTAATTTAATTATATAATATATTTTTTTTACGTTTTAAAATATGCAATATGTATCT
>BMAC01000023.1:1257363-1267945 GCA_014905375.1 Phtheirospermum japonicum | reverse complement strand
ATATATATATATATATATATATATATATATATATATATATATATATATATATATATATATATATATCTTCTTCTAAATATATATATTTCAATATATATAAAATAATTATAATGCACTTTTAATAATAATATATGATTATAATATAATTATCTATAAATATAATGCATATACAATTATTTTAACCGATATATCTGATAAATTACCAAAATATAATAAATATTTTTTAAAATAAAAATACCATTGTTTTTTTATTTTCCTCTAACTTTTATTTTGTATTGTCTAAATATATTATTATTATTATATTAAATACATATTATTATTGTAATTTGAAGACATATTTTAAATAATATATTATTATTCTCAATAGATATTATGATTTTAACACAATAAATAATAATATATATTTATAATATAACTATTTATAAGTATAATATATAATATATTTTTTTTATGATAACAATATCAATTTTTCTAAGTTTTTTTCAAAACTTTATTTGTTAGTGTCTATATATTATTATTTTAATTTTATATATAACCTAGTTTTCAATATATATTATATAGTTATAACTCACTTTAAATAATAAAAGATATTTATAATATAATTATTTATAAAAAATAACTTATAACTTTAATCTATATATTTAATATATATTAAATACATATAAATTTTTGCATTCTAATCATGTTGGCATACCGGCGACACCAGGGTTGGTCGGGCGGGTGGCCTAGTTTAAAAAATCCAAAGTTTTATATTAAAACAAAATATCGAGAAAATTTTTATCAATAATATTAATATATATCCGTCTTTAATTACCAACATGATTTTTTATGTGGGTAATTATGTAGGTATTTACCTACCGATGAGTGTTTTATTGACAAAAGAAATTTGTCGGTATTTTACTTGCCGACAATAGGGTGATCTTCCCCAAGAGCTCACATCAGGGTTTTATGACGAATGAAATCCGTCGATACTCGATTTACCAACATATTCTTTGCACTTTATCAAAGAATTTATGCGTCAATATTTTTTTCTAGAGTTGATTTGACCTCACAAGATATTTTCGACGACCAATTCGTTTTTCGAGAACTCAGTGGCAAATTGTAAAAAAAAATACAAGTGGTAAAATTACAAGATTAAAATGTAATGGTCCCATTCTTACAGGATGAGAATTACAGTTTTCCTAAAGTCAGGGGCGGATTCAGGATCATAAATTTCGGGGGGCCACTTATTAAGAAGAATAAAAAATATTTTTGTGTCACATTGTATAACAAAAAATAAGCTCGACGAAAAATAATATACTTTATCTTTAGCCGGTAAATATTCCAACCAAGGTAATAGTTCATACCAATCGAGATTGAATCGTCGAGGATGGTTAATATTATTCTTTAATGAACAATTTTCAAGAATATGTTGATATGCTTTCAGATTCAAATAAGCTCGAAGAACCTTTTCCTTTTGGTTAGGAGGGTACTCCCATATTTGTCGACGCAATCCTAGGTCACGTTCTAAAGAATTGAGATCAAGTCACATTCTGTATTTCTAAAACCTTTTCGAAGGATTTTAGATGGAGAATCGTTGTTATCTAAGACTGGAGATGGAGTTACAAGAGTAGTTGAGTCTAATTCGTTTGTTCTTTTTCTTGAAAAATAATTATCAAGCGTAGCCGATTTTTCCATTTGAAGCAAATAAATCCTATCGAACAATATAACTATCAATTTATCAGAAAATAAGTCTCGAAACTCCTATTGAACAAAAATAACAATTATCACAATAAATAAAATAAAATTATAAAATAAGATCAATCAACCAATAAATCAATCCATATTTCATAACAAGATTCAAAAACAACATATAATAGTCATTCATCTCAATTTCTCAGTCCTTAATGGATTGAAGACCCGAATTTCATCTAAAAACTCGACCAACAAATACCAATTAATATTTTTCATCTCAATTTCTCAATCCATTGTAGGCCCGAATTTTATAAAAATCGACCAAAATAATAAGCCCAAAATATAAGGATTTTTTTTGAGAATATAAAAAAAAATTTAGAAGAGATATTCGAATACACATACTTAAATAATGGGAAAGACGGCACCTGAATGTTGAGCGTTGCGTTATTTCTTTTATTTGGCGTGAGCACAAAAGTTCTAGAAATATATTTTGGTTTTATTTCCTTCTTTTTTGGTGTTCCTTTTTTTTTTTTGTAATTCTTTCTTTGTTGTTGCTTTTGGTTTAAGTAATACTTGTCGATGAATCAATTAAAGGTTCAATGAATCAGCTTACCACTAAACCAACTATTTTACTTAAAATTTTGTGGAGGCCATATATTATATACTTTTCATATAAAAATTATAGCTATATAATAGTATAATTTTTGAAATTTTTTGCAGAATCCGCCCATATAAATGTACAATTATTTATTTATTTTTTTGGCAAAGTTTGATTGTTCCCATATAACTTAAAAAGTTAAAACTAAATGTACACTTTCCAGCGTCACTAAGTGTATCTGGATACAAACGTGACCTGAGTACTTGCAAGGTGCATCCATTAACTTAATTTATCATTGTATATTACTAACATATATAATCACATATAACTAATACATATCATCACAAATAATTGAAACTCTAAATCTAAAATTTAAAATCTTATAATGAAAAGAATAAACCTAAAACGAAAAATTAAATCCTATAAATGAAAGACTAAACCCTAATATGAATAATTAAACTCCAAAAATTGAATATTAAACTCTAAACCCTAAATTTCTATCAATTATCATCACATATAATTGACACATACCATCACATATAGCTAACACATATCTTCACATATAACTGATAGAATGATAGAATTTTTGCCGAGATTCTAAAATGGAAAATTAAATAAAAAATAAAAAATAACCTTAAAATAGAAATGAAACCCTAAAAATACAAAACTAAACCCTAAAATATCAAATTAAAACTTAAAATGGAAAAATAAATTCTAAACTCTAAATTTTTATTGCATATCATTAAGTATAATTATTATTTTATTATTACATATAATTGAATGAATTTATTGAATAATAATAAATTCTTACAAGTAGACCTGATAAGGTGAAGTTAGATGTACGTAATAAATGACCTGGGAGACGCCTACGAGATTGAGGGGTGGTATGATTTTGGAAGTCTTTCTTTCAATTTAATTTAGTCACACTCAACTTAGTTACAAACCTTAGCCAAGAAATAAGGAGCACTCACAAATAGTAAATAAATTAAGTTGGTATTAGTTACATTACCCATTTAACAGTATTTCAGCTGGCGTTGCATTAAAAGACACAAGTCTTTATAGGGCTACGGGGTTGACCCGGCGTCTATCTCTGAGCGGTCAAGTTATTTTTCTAAGAACATGTGGGTACAAGTCAAACATATGAGAACAATTAAAAAAAATGATTAATTGTATTTTCAATAATAATTTATAGAGAAAACCTCAAACTTTATGAGCTACGAGTCTTTTTTCACCTTGTTCCTGTGGAGTTGGCCCAATGATTCAATAATAAGGGCAGCTCACATATTTTTCTGCCGGCCTACTTTTGAAAGGCCCAGCAACCCGTCCGTCTGGACCAAGAAAAATCGACCCGCTACCCACGACCCGTTCAAATTAGGTTTTTAACCTATGACTTGTCCCTTAGTTGTTCCGCCACTTTACCATTTGACGGGTTCTATTTTTCTGTTGCGATTCTCCTAACCCTACGCCATCTCTGGTGTTTATATTGATCAATTCACCCGTGAAGATGGAGACACAGCATAGACACTCCTTATTTGGCTACTCCCCGTCCTATTGCACTCCCCCGTTCTTTGTGAGCCTCTGAGTTTGTTGTTGACGGTGAAACAGCGGCGGAGCTTGACGGAAACCGGTTCAGGCGTGGCGGAAAAGCTGGCCCTTTGTCCCGTCGGTGTCTACGTGTCGTCGGCTTGCTGCGTTCAAGGACCGGGATCCCTGAGCCTGAAATCCCAGAAACGGATGATTGCTTCGAATCTGGCCGGAATATTAAGCTTAACGGCGACGTCTTCCGTTCGGTTTTCAGGGGTTCTTTATTTATTAACATATTGACCCCTTTCCCTTTTTTCTTTTATTTTGGGTCTATTGTTGTGTTGGTTTTTTCCTTGCTCACAGGCTGCCAAAGAGAAAGGAAGCTACTCCCTGGGCCAGTGAAGGTGAAGGCTGCTGTGTGCGGGCTTCTGGGCAGGTGGAGTACGGGCTGCGACCACGAAGAGGAGCGGGCTGGAGCTTGCTGTTGGACGGGCCTGAAGGGCTGCCGACAAGCTTCAAGGGTCGAGGGCTAATTACGGACGCAAAGTGCTGCTGTCCGGGCCCAAGTTACGACTACAAGGTTTTTTGACGCTTCCGTTTGCGACGAACAGCGGGTACCGGGCGGCGAGCGACCCCAACAGTGGTATCAGAGCGCTCGTCGTCCACCGCTCCGGTGGATTGGGGTCCCGTTCTGGTAAAGAGGCTGAACCTCTCCGTATTTATTTTTCCGTAAAGTAAATACCGCTTGTAGCGGGTTTTAATTGCTTGTGATCTAGCTGGTAGATGCTAGGTTAGTTCTAGGTTAGTCGAACGTGCTACGTGCTTACTTTGTGTTTTCGTTGACTTGCTTTTGTTGAATTATCCTGCTGCCGCTGAATTGCTTCCGTTGAATTACTCTGTTGAATTATCTTGTTGATTACGTGCCGTTTATCGTATCTCGTTAATTAGTTTTTCGTTTTATTGATTGGTTCGTAATTTGTTTTGTGCATGTTGTCGATTGATATTTGTGACTGCCTCGTTATTGTGCTTTGTGCATTTTACTTGAAACTTCGTGTTTTCTTGTGTCGTTTTTTCAAAAACTTTCGTGTTTTAAAAATGACGTCTCTTTCTTCTGTTAACTTGGCTCCGTTTGACGGAAAAAGTGATTTTCAAATTTGGCAACAAAAAATGAAAGGTATTTTGATTCAACAAAGAGTGTTTAAAGCGATTGATTCTTCTTTTACTCCGGGTACTACACTCGAGAAAAAAGCCGAACTTGACGAATTTGCGTATTCGTCTATTATTTTAAATTTGTCTGACTTTGTGTTACGCAAATGTGGTAAACTTGATTCTGCAAAAGAACTTTGGGACAAATTAGAGGAGCTTTATACCGAAACGTCTTTGCCGAGTAAATTGTTTTTACTTGAAAAGTTTTTTAGATTTAAATTTGATTTGTCAAAAGATATTGATAATAATCTTGACGTTTTTACGAAACTTGTTTTGGATATAAAACAAACCGGTGACAAACACATTGATAATTATTCCCCTATTGTGCTTTTAAATGCTATTCCTGATTCTTATAGTGACGTGAAATCTGCTATTAAGTATGGAAGGGATCGGGTAAGTCTTGACACGGTAATAAATGGCTTGAAAAGTAAAGAATTAAATTTAAAAGCTAATAAGGAAAGTAATGGTCATGAGGAGGTTAATTTTGTTAGAGGTAGGTCGAATAATCGTTTTCAAAACCCTCAGTCCTTCACTAATCAAAATAACCAAAATTTTCAAAGTTTTTCTAAAATGAAGGGCAAAGGCAAGAGTCGGTCTAAATCTCGTCCAAGTGGTCGCAAGTGTTATAACTGTGGTGATCCTAATCATTATATTAAAGAATGTCCCAAGAAAAATAAACAACAACAATCCGATCATGCGAATATGGTGTCTTGTAATGAGGATATGGGTGATGTTTATATGGTTATTGAGTCTGATGAAATGCATGGTTATTGACCCCTTTTCTAAGCCACCTACACCTATAAATACCCCCGACCCCTCAAATTCGAAAATACACATTATTTTTCTAGGGTTTCTAAGGCCTTTTGGGGGTTGACAACCCCAAGAGTTGCCATTTTATTTTCTTAGTTTCTCTTTAAATTTCTTAGTTTTAAATCTCTAGCTTAAGATTAGTTTAGATTAGTTCTTAGATATATTAGATAGCTTAGATTCAAGATCTCGACACCGAAACGCTGCTGTTCRTCATAGTTTAATTAGTAAGTCTTTAATTACTTTTGTTTTAATATAGTTTAATTAGTTCTTATGCGTTTGTTTAATTAGATTAATTAAATTCTTATGCTTGCTAGTTAATTTAGAATAATTCAACTCCAACAAACAAACCCCCCATGTATGATGATGAATTGTATATTATTGAGATTGTTGATGATGATGTTATGACTATTGATGATGATATGATGAGATTGCTTGGTTAGATCAAACGGGTCAAGAGTCTARAATCGTCGTGAACCATCAATTGGGATTTATCCCAAGAGATCGTGGAAACGATTCGAAACTCTAGAACCCAAGTTTCTTAATTATTTTCAAAACCTTTAATTTTTATTGTTCTTCGTTTAAATCGATTTATTRCTTTTATGTGTTTAGATTAGAATTTTATTTTATTCTCTTATTCGTGAACAACAAACACAAAAAGAACTTCCGAGCCTAGTTTTCCTTGAGAGACGATTCGGTTCAACTTACCAACCTACACGCGATCCCGTTCTCTTGCGGGCGAGCTT
The DNA here is from genome assembly GCA_014905375.1 of Phtheirospermum japonicum. NCBI lineage: Eukaryota > Viridiplantae > Streptophyta > Magnoliopsida > Lamiales > Orobanchaceae > Phtheirospermum > Phtheirospermum japonicum. The sequence goes on along the minus strand of BMAC01000023.1, from coordinate 1,261,390 downwards.
TTAAATTTTTGACAAATCTTTATAAGTAGGTACACAAAAGTTCGAATCAAAAATTGGCGCCGCTGCCGGGGAAAACTAAAGGTTGTGAATTTTGTGTTTGTTCTTCGTATCCTTATTTGTGCTCTTATTTCGTTTCGTTTACTTTTGTGTTTATTTGTGTTCTTTGTTTTATTTCGTTTTTATTATTTTCCACCGTTGCGTTTAATCTTGTGTGTTGGGTGTTGTGTTTGCAAGGAACGTCGATAAACAAAACTCAAGATTTATCAAACCGATTTTCTTAAATTCAAAAAGAAAATAAAAAAAATTCTTTTATTTTAAAAAAATTAATATAATTTCGAAAATAATAATTTTAATTTAAAAATATTTATTTTTCGAAATTAAAAAAAAAATAATAAATAAATAAATAATTTTTTCGAAAAAAAATAAAAAAATTTAAAAAAAATAAAAAAAAATTAGAAAATTGTTTTTGAATATTTTTTATTTTTATTTATTTAAAGTTTTTAAAATAAAAAAAATAAATAAAAATGTCTTACACGTACGATGAACCACCGTTCAATCGGCACCGTGCACTTCGCCCGGCCATTCCATTGAGCGCCGCGATGCAGAATTACTATCCAGACGAGTACGACCAAGAGAACCTCCCAATTTTTTATGGACGACGAAACGAAGATGCGCTTAAATTCATGCGAAAATTCGAGTTCATCACCAATAGTTCTCCGCTTCTCGGGCTTACAAGGGAACAAGTGCGGTTGCGACTCTTCACCTTTTCACTTGAGGAACGAGCAATGCAATGGTACAAAAACTTAGAACCCGATTCTTTGCAAACGTGGTCTAACGTAATCGACAAGTTCATGAGAAGGTTCTATGTGCTTAATGTAATATGTAATCATTGTGGATACCGAGGACATATGGCGAATGAATGTTTAGTGTTATTTGACGAAGAGCCACAAGAAAAAATTGTCGCCGTCCAACATTATTCGAGCCACGATTCTTATGTCTCTCCCGACTCGATTCCCTACTACCCGAGCAATGAAAAATATAAACCAGACGATCAATTTCTGGCGTGGCAGCAAGATCAAGAAGCCGAGACCATTCGTCAACGGAACGAAATTGCGGAACTAACTAAGAAGGTAACTAGCATGACTGAACAGGTCCATGACCTATCTAAGTCTATGGAAAATTGCGAGACAATGCTTGGTCAAATAATGGCGTCTTTAGCAAAATGGTCGGACGAGATAGACGAACCTCCATGTCAACCAGAGCTACTGATTCTCGATGAGGTGGAGCCCACCATAGATATTGAGGATTTAAACTTGCACGAACATTTGGGAGATATTAGCAATGAGATGGTGCCAATTTTGGAAGAGATACATGCGGAGGAGGAATTTGGGGATACGAAGGAGATCGAACCTCTTGCGCTTTTTGAATATTTTATGAATAATGATGAGGAGATGTTACCATTGGAGAACCCAAACAACATTGGAGATTTATGCCCGATCAAGTTCAATGAGAATGGAGGAGTTGAGGTGCCCGATATGGAGAAAAGTGGGATTGAGACGTGTGAAGATCCACCCGATGATTTAATTAATGTTGAAATAGAGGTGGTGGATGAGTTTTTAGAGATGGATGTGTTTATCGAGCCACCCGACGCATTGATCGAAGGGGAGACTGAGATGGTGGTTGAGGTAATCAAGGAAAATTTTCCTCCCCTATGCCATTATATAGATTTTAATATTTTTCAGGGTATTGAGGGAGATAATATTGAAGTAAATAAGTTCGGAGTGTTTGAAGGATTTTTCGTTTGTTCGACGGATTTCCTAATTTTTCCAAAAGTAGAGGATCACCCTGTGCCCCAATTTACGTTTGATATGTTCATGGTGGTCAACTATTCACTTTTTCGACCTCCGAAGCAAGTAGAAGTTTTTGTTCTACGAATTATTGCCCATGCCCGCCTTGGTATTTTTAATTGCCAAATCTTACTCTTGGAGAACACTAAGGCGTGGCACGATCGTCATTTATTTATGGATCCGGGATAGCATCGTTTGTAGAAGGCGTCGAGCTTTCGACGTTAAACAAGCGCTTCTTGGGAGGCAACCCAAGTATTGGTTTTCTTTTCTTTTTCCTTAAAGTTTTACTAGTTAGTTTGTTTTTGTTCGTTTGTTTTGTCTTTTTAGAATTTTATTCAAGACATTTTCGTTCACGAGAGTCAAGACGAAAGATGATTGCACAAGCGCGTTTTGGAGCCGCTCGACTATTTAATTTTCAAGGACGTTTTCTTATTCCCTTTCTCCCTTGATTTTATTTTCTTATAGTCCTTTATGGCAATCAGGGGATTTCCGAGTTTTTAGAGGGGGGGATGGTTGAGTATGATTTATATTTGAAATTTGTGCAATTTGAAATTTTTTACGTGATTGATCACTATTTCTGCGCTGAATTGTGTTTGTCTGGCTTGCCTATCGAAGTTAACTATGTTTGATTTGATGTTCTTGTCTTTTAGCGTGTATAGGTGCATAAAATTTTTCAAAAATTATATTTATATATTGTAAAATGGTACTTGGACGCAATTAATTTCGCAAAACCTTAAAAGCAGCGTCAATTCAGAACTTTTTCATGCAAAAATCCAGTGAGTAGCCTGAGTGATTATCATCTTTGCATGTACTTGAATGAGTTTTGATTTGAGATCTCTTTGAAACCGCTGTGTGTAGTTGACTTTGAAAATGAGGTTAAGGCATAGATAAAACCCTATTTTCGGCCATATCCATATATTTTCAGCCACTATAAATTTTGAATGAGCCAATCATAGCCAAATAATCCATGCCTATAGCCATGTGTGCGTGGGGTAGGAGTTCGTTATTTTTATTGGTTATTAGAGTTTTGGAATTTTTATTAGGAATTTATGATTTTATGAATTTTTGTAATAAAAGACCACCATCCGAAAAAGAAAGAAAAAAAATGACCCCATAAAAAAGAATAAAAGGGGGAAAAACAAAAAAAAAGAAGAAAAAGAAGGATGGTGAGTCTAGTTGAATTGTGTTATTCATTGCCTACGCGCCTTATAAGGCTTGAGTTTATTGTTTATTTTTATGAAGCCTAATGTTTACAAGGCAAGAGTTGTGTAATTGTAAGAAGCACATTATAAGCTTCAATTGTATTTAAGTGGTTTGAGCTTCAAGTCGGTTTTAGAGTATCGAGTTGAGAAATAGCCTATATTTTAAGGCTACGTTATGAGTGTATAGTGAGGTTTTTTTTATTTTTGAACGAGGTGAAGCAAATTGCTTCGTGATTAGATTAGGTTGGGTGAGTGATTTAGCCACACGACTTATATATTTCATACCCGTCCAAAGAGCCTTACATTACAACCCGAAAAGACCTTTTCCGATTCTTAGTTTGATAACACACTTAATTTGTGCTTGAAAAGAGATTAATTTTCTGTGCTTATCTATTGTGCATGTATTTGTATGATTTGAGTGTATACACGTCCTATGCAGCAATGCTTGAGTGCTTTGAGCGTACATCTATATATTTCCCTTTTGAGAGGATGCATGAAATTGATTTGGAGCGACAATGTAATAAGGGTGGAGTGTTTGAAGTTGCGTGATATGTATCTATATTTTCAAAATTATGTATGTAGCACGACACGACTCTTTGTTTGAGCTTATTTTCATTCTCGTTATACTTTGAAATTATCGTTTGTTCGAGGACGAACAAACCAATAAAGCGTGGGGTAGTTGATTAATATGAATTTGTCTTGATTTTAGTTAGTATTTTAGTTTGTTTTTATTATTGTTTTCGGTATAAGTTGGATAGATTGAGCACATTTTCATATTTTCTTATCTCCAACTTATTTTATCGTATTTTAATTATAATTAATTGATTTTATATTTATTTTAGGTATTTTGAGGTATTTAGGTTTGGACGTAGTCAAGAATGGGCAAACGAGTAGAGTTTCAGCGAAAACGGACCCGCTACCCACGACCCGTTCAAATTAGGTTTTTAACCTATGACTTGTCCCTTGGTTGTTCCGCCG
>BMAC01000023.1:1226066-1247625 GCA_014905375.1 Phtheirospermum japonicum | reverse complement strand
TTCGCCGGAACCCTGATATTCACGGTGCTGTGATATCACGGGACGAAGTCGTTTCATCTTTGGAGACGAATAGCCAAAACCGAAGGGCACTACCGGGGCTATTTCGTCTTGCGGACAGAGATTAAATCTCGACTCAACTAGAATTACTATTTGTTTTCTGTCTTTATATTTCTTTTTCCAGTTTTTTTGTGCTCGGATAATTGTAACTATTCCAACAAATATTTCTTAATACAAGTATTTTAAAATTATATCATAAATATGTAAAATTATTATGTTCAACTTAAATAAATATATTCATGAATTTATTTAAAATAGAAAATATGTAATTTTAAAACTAATAAGAATATATATAAATTAAGCTTGCATAAAACTAATAAATAAAGCTGAAATATTAATATAGGGTACTTCTACGGTGCCGTGAAGGTACCATTCCCCACTTCATTAGAACCATTAAATTCAAAGTTGGTTATGAAGTCATTTCCAATAAAAGAAAAAAAAAAGAAAGAAAAAGAGAAACTAAAATTATTTTCTTGTCTTCTCCGTCATCGCAACCGCGGCTGTAGCAGTAAGTCCCCAGGCTCTGTACCATCATTTCACAAAAAAAAAAAAAAAAAACTAGTAATAGTACTAACAATTAATTACTACAAGTAATACAAGTTAGAATACACTTTACCAATAAGATCATCATTATTCATTAAGAATTCAAGTCTAAATACCTAAATTTTCATATGCATCTTCATCGGCATCTTCTGTTTTCCATTTGCTGGTTTCAAACTGATTTTAAGCAGATCAAAAATTGTTTGGAAATTTTTGTTTAAAAAAAAAAATTAAACACATTTTTTCTGAAATCAAAGTGTTCAATTAGGGATAAACAAGAAAACAACCTCAATAAGACTTAGGGTTACTCCCGAAATCACATCTATTCAACAAATGGAAAAAAAAAATAGCAGAGCAGACAATTTAAATTAAATAAAAATTGATAAGTAAATATTGGATCCTGCCACGTCAGCCATCAAGTCCGGATTGGATAATTTTGTATCTTAATTGATGATTTGGCCAACTTCGTGTATGTGTTTTGATATTGGACAATATTTTGGTCCAAAATTGAAAAATGGACAACGTAATGGACCAAAAAAACAATTTCCCCCCACTGCACTCTATATGCTTATGTACATTTATATATGTTTTCCCTAATTAATTTGAAGCTAATAGGCGTTTGTTTAGCTTTAAAATGATAAATGGTCATATAGCAACAACTCTAATATGACAAATGACCGAACATTCTAACAAAAAAAGTCTTTAAAGACACGACGAAAAGTCGACGTATACGAGTAAAAACTCAATTGAAGGACATATACAGTAATGTGTAAAAAACGCAAAATTCAAATTAAGTGAAATTATTAATTGGTCGAATAAAGTAAAAAGGCGCAAAGTTATATTGTTTAATATTTCTCCTCTATAGTCTTGTTTGAAATTTACATGACTAGGGTGAGATTGTTTTCATTTTGGAAATTTTGAAAAAAAAAAGATTTCTATCTTTTTTCTTTTTTAAGAAGAATAAAATTTTGGGGTTATAAATGAATATGAGATGAAAATGTAATAACTAAAATTAATTAATATAAAATATAGTAAAATAATAATTGTAAATTATTGGTAGTTAGAAACTTGGAGTTATGAGTTGGAGAATATAAATATTTATGAAAATTTAAGTAACAATGATTGGTGATTGAATAATTTATTTAAAAAAATGAATTGAAATAATTAAAGAAATAATAAAAATGAGAAGAGTTAAAAATAAATCAATGGAGTAAAGTATTTTAAAAAACCTCAATTTGTTTTAAACAAAAACATAGGAAATGTCGACATTAATAGTTAAAACGGAGTATTTTAATCCAACTCAATGTATTTATTGATGCGATAAAAAAGTTTGGCTCACCAAGAAAGATGTCGCTGAGCTCAGAACTGTTTCCTCCGACCACTAGAAAAGAACACGAAAATGCCGGAACTTATCGACGGGCAGAATTCTATCGGTAAAAGTTCGGCATTCCCGAAGGCCATAATTACCGACGACTTGCCGACGGACGTAGCCCCTCGGTAGATAAGTCCATCGGCAGCTTTTCGGGAAGTTGGCGGCAATAAAGCTCGTCCAATATGCCAACGGAACATGTCCGTCGACAAGTTTTAAAAAAGAATTTAAATATTTTATTTACCGACGAAAATGTAACCGTCGGCAACGCTAAATTTTATTCACCGTGGTTCTTTTCGTTGGGAAAACCGGATTTATTTTACCGGCGAATTAACCGATGGAAATGTGTCTGTCGGTAAACTTGATAAAGCAGCAGCCCAGACTGCAGATCGCCTCATTCGCAAACAGCAACACAAAAACAAAAAAGAAAATTGGGAGAAGGGAGACAGAGCACACGCCGGAGAAAGGGAGAAGGGAGCACACGCCGGAGCACCGTCACCTTCACATATTAAGGTATGATAATTTTTTATTTCAAATTTAATGTTATTTTTTTTAATTTAGGGATTTAATTTATTTTGAATGAATTTAGGAATTAGGTTTTGAGAAATTTATTTGGGGTTTGAATTTAGGAATTTAGACATGATTTATGCAGTTGTGAATGATTTTAGGTTTAGGGTCCATTTATGCAATTAAGTTTTATTTTAGGGTTTAATTTATAATTATTTATAAATTAGATTTGATTATAAATATTTGTATAAAATTAGGGCTAATTAGGTCATTAGTATTCATTTAGGGTTCATTTATACAATTAGAGTTTATTTTAGGGTTTAGTTTATAATTATTTATAAACTAGGTTTGATTATATACATTTGAACTAAATTAGGGCTAGGTAGGGTTTGATTTGTAATTAGGGTTCAATTGCGCAGTTATGCAATTATCTTTTAAAGTGTATGTGATGGTGGTTTTAAATGACGTGATAATCGATTGTGTTTAATGTATGTTATGATTTTTTTGTTATATATACATTATGATTGATTGATGTTGTGATTGGTTGGGTCAGTGATGAGGTGGTGTACGGTGCCGGCCAGGAGGTTTTGTCCCTCCAATAACGGTTTTCAAAACTATTTTAAGAAATGATGGTAGTTTTAAAAAGTTTTAAATTATTGGGGATGGTGGTTTTGAAATGTTGTGGTGATCGGTATGTGGATGTTGTGTTTAAGATATGTTATGGTTTGTTGATATTGTATACATGTGATTGATTGGTTTATATTGTTGTTTTTAAATTTTGTATGATTAATATAGTAAGAACAATATGTATTTTCGACTCGTTTAATTCGATTTAGTATCAAATTGAGAGTTTGATACTAAAGTTTGAATTGTTCCCTTCTAAAATACGTACCTTAGACCCGTTTGGGATTTAGTGTCAAATAGAGACTTTGATACTAAATTTTGAATTGTCCCATTTTTGAACAGTTCGAGAATGTGGGTGTAGTATGGTATATCTTATGTCTATGTGTTATGTCTTTGAAATTTCGATTTATGCATCTTTCTTTTATTCTCGGGTGCACTGTGTACTTAGAGAACTAAGGGGAGATGCTGCCGAAATTTTGAAGCCAATAAAAATGCATATTTTAAGATAATACATACTACTAACATTCTTGAATGCGATAGAAGCCTTACCAATAATTCAATTTACTCTTTTTTCCTCGTAATGCTGGCGAATTTTTGCCACCTACATTCTTTTCCTCTCACGAAAGAACAATCGATCATTCTAGTTAGTATCACAAATAATTAACACCCTAAATTACAGGATGGATAGTACTGATCAGAGTTGGATGTACAAACGTCAAGGGGATGAAAGATTTATTTTGGATACATTCGTAAAAAGGGTGGAGAGTTTCGTCGAATTTGCACTCACGCATAATTCTACAGAGAGGGACAGCGCTAAGTTGAAATGTCCTTGCAAACAAATTAAGTGTAGGACTCGTAGTTACTGCGATATCAATCACATCAAATATCACCTATGTGCCAAAGGGTTCGTTTCCGATTATCATATTTGGACTCATCACGGGGAAACAGTAGATCTCGTATCATTGCGTTGTAATTATGAAGTCAAGGGATCATCTTCCGTCATTCCTGAAGACTCGTCAAATGTGTACATAAATATGGTACAAGATGCCGTCGGACTTGATTTCGAGATGAATGATGATGCAGAAGAATTGCCTAATCCAGAGGCGCAAAAGTTTTTGATATGTTGGAAGCTGCAAAACAATCTATGTATCCAGGTTACGAGAAACACACCTAACTTTGTTTTGTTGCTCGCCTTATGAATTTAAAGTCAGAAAATGGCATTTCTCAGAAGTGTTATGATCAATCATTGATCTAGTTAAATAGATTGTTTTTGAAGACAATAAAGTTGCAGATAATTTTTACGAAAGTAAGAAGCTATTGAGGGGTATGGGCTTACCGGTGGAGAAGATAGATTGCTGCAAGAATAACTGTATGATCTACTGGAAGGATGATTGTGAACTCGATAGTTGCAAGTTTTGTAAAGAGCCCCAGTTCAAACCCGCGAAGCAGGGAAGCGCAAAACGACGTAAGTCCAAATTAGTTGCGTACAAGAAGATGTACTTTCCCTTGTCTCAATGTTTACAAAGTTATACGCATCTCCGGACACAACGAAAGATATGCGGTGGCATGTTGAACACGTAGTCGACGATGGTGTCATGCGCCACCCGTCAGATTCAGAGGCTTGGATACATTTTGATCAAACTCATCCAGAGTCCGCCGCCGAAGCTCAAAACTTAGATTGGGTCTATGCACAGATGGATTTCAACCTTTTAGTAGTTTCGGATTGCAATATTCATCGTGGACGGTAATAGTCACACCTTATAACTTGCCATCCTGGATGTGTATGAAAAAACAATATATGTTTCTAAGTGTTCTTGTTCCAGGCCTCAAAACCCCTAAGGACAAGTTGGATGTTTTCCTACAACCTCTAATTGCATAGTTGAAGCAGTTGTAGACGGATAGTGCTGACTCGTATGATGTGTCCAAGAAGCAAAATTTCAAGTTGCGGGCAGTCCTTATGTGGATAATTAGTGATTTTCCAGCATACTCCATGTTGTCGGGTTGGAGTACGGCCGGTCGAACTGATTGTCCATATTGCATGGAGCGATCTGATGCATTTACTTTGAATTTTAGCAGAAAATAATCTTGGTTTGATAACCACCGGAAGTTTATAGAATGTGATCATCAATTTCGAAAAGATAAAAAAAACTTTTGAAAAAATAGGAAGGTTGATGCTTACCCGCCAAATATTCGTTCAGGAGTAGAGATATTGGCTAAGATAGATAGACTTTGGCTTTTGAAGGTCACTTAGCTATAAGCACAACGTGTTAATGCTCAAATCCCAAAGACAAGCGGTTGGAAGAAAAGAAGTATTTTCTGGGATCTTCCGTACTAGAGCACAAATTTAAGTCATCATAATTTAGATGTTATGCACATTGAGAAGAATATATTCGATAGTGTGTTCAACACGGTGATGAATGTGAAGAGGAAGACAAAAGATACGTCGAAATCAAAAGATGAGATGAACGACTAGTGTTTTCGTCCACCGCTTCAAGCTAATGACTCGGAAAAGTATCCCAATGCTTCTTACACACTCTATAAAAATTCAAAAATTACTTTGTGTGAATTGGTTAAAACTCTTAAATTTCCAAACGGGTACACTTCAAGTTTGGGACGCTACGTCGATATGAAAGGATTGAGATTGCATGGGATGAAGAGTCATGATTGTCATGTGTTTATAGAATGATTAATTCCAATTGTTTTTCGAGAACTACTCCCCAATCCAGTTTGGAAAGCTCTAACAGATTTGAGTTTGTTCTTCACCTGAGTGCAAGAGTTATCGAAACTTGTGGTATGGCTCGTTTGGAAAAAAATATTTCTCTGATCTTGTGCCAACTTGAGAAGATCTTTCCCCCGAGTTTCTTCGACTCAATGGAACATTTTCCGATCCACTTACCATATGAGGCAAGAATTGCTGGTCTAGTGCAGTATAGGTGGATGTATCATTTCGAAAGATATCTTCGTAAACTTAATAACAGTGTGAGGAACAAATCAAGTGTCGAGGTCTTGATAGCAAATGCTTATCTAATTGAGGAGGCATCAACTTTTAGTTTGTACTACTTTGAATATCAAGTCGCCACTAGAAGAATAAACTTGAAGCGTAATGAAGATGTCCAGAATGATGGAGACAACGATGATGAGATTCCATCAGTATTTAAAAATTATGGTGAACCCTTCTCATCCGTAGCAGGAAAAAAAATGATTGTTAGATCAAGAGTTTGATGCGGCGAGAAAATACGTATTACTAAATTGTGATGAACTCGAGGATTTTAGCAGGTATAATTGATTATAAATAATATTTTACGTACTTTATGTAATTGATTATAACAATATTTTACTTCGTTAAATATGCAGCTTTTTCACGGAGGGCATTAAACGCCAACAACTGAACATTTCAGATGAAGAATTAAATAGAAAATTAGAAAACAAAATTTCCATTTGGTTTGAAAACTATGCGAGTCAAATTTCATGAGGTTTGTTTATATACATATATTATGAATTTGGATTTGGATAATGTAACTTTACGTCATATATTATAGGCCTAAGATCCCTTGAATATTGTAACCAATAATTGCATTAAGAGTCTAGCGTTCGGTCCATCGTGTTGTGTGACTACATTCAATGGCTGCAAGATAACTGGATACAGATTTCACACGTTGCATACAGATCTGAACGATCTACATCGAACATTAGGGTCTGTATAAAATGATCAACTTATGGAGAAGATGAATATGACTATTACGGTTGTTTGGTAGAGATTGTTAAACTTGAATATTCAAGGTCTTTAAGCACACTCTTGTTCAAATGCGAGTGGTTTGATCCGACTCCAACAGGCACGAGAGTGCACTCTCAATATAAGTTTGTCGACGTTAATCATAAACGTAGATTCAATCATTACGAGCCATTCGTACTTGCGGCCCAAGCTACTTAAGTTTATTATTGCCTGTATCTGAGTTTGAGACGAAACATGGTCGACTGGTTGGCATCTTGTAAGATTAAGGCGAGATCAACTATATATTTCATATAAGAGCAAACGCCTGAACAATCGTTTCAAGGGGATGTTGCTAAAATGTATGGTGCAATCAAATTGGAAGATGTTGATTTCCAACTTAATGATCCACTTGTCGATGATGCCGATGTCGAACTTATCGATGATACGGAAAATGAGTTTATAAGCGAAGAAGAGACAAACGACGATATTTAGTTTGTAATTTGTGTCAGTTAAGGTTATAACGTTATAATTAATTAACATTTAAAAAATAATATAATATTTTAATTTTAATTGTTTTTAATTTAATTTCAACGTGTTCGAGGTCGTTTAGATAAGGGGGAAGAGTACTGTTGGAGCTGGTCGTTCAGGATCAGCTGGTCGTTCAGGATTAGGTAGTCATTCAAAATCATCTGGTCCCTCAGGTTATAAGTGTTTCGACTCCTCATCGTCACAACCAGTTTTGCCGACCTCCTCTGATGATTTGGTCAACCATTTGAACGACATAGATCTGGATGGACTGACTTCTCGAGAGACCGTGCCGGACAGCCCTTCTATTTATGATGAGTCGTGTCGACTAGGGGAGGTATCCTTGTTTATATCGTTGGTCGAAGGTAATTATGAGTATTTAATAGTTTTTTATTAATAATTATATCGTTATGAATTGTAAGCAACTTCAAAAAAAAATTTAATTTATATGTTTTTAGAGTGTGGAGTAGCTCTACAGATTTACCTATGATTCTTAGATGGATGGAGGTATAGGCATATTACTCAGCATCATCGTGACACGTGGTGGCTTCTGTTTCAGGTATTTATATTAAATACAAACTTAGTTTATTGCATTACATATGTTTACATTTGTGTAACTAATTACTTGTTTTATGTTGTCTTAAATATGTTTTATTGTAGAGTTTATGTTATTGGGACCGTAGGCAATATTCTGATGATGCTATGCGGCAAGTCTTTTACGTGTCGATGTCTTATGCTTGGGCTAGACGTTTTAATGAGTGGCGGCAGCTGTATGATGCCAAGGGAGAGATACTGGTTGCTGTCGGCGAGCAGATCTTGACGGCTTGGCAGGAGGCGTGGACGAGGCCAAAGGAGGTTGAGAGATCACAGAGGGCTAGGAGGAACAGGATGAGCGAGGCAGAGGGTCCTGATACTGGGATATCAAGCATAGAGGCGGGTCTCGGGGGGCGAATCGCATACGAGATAATATCGTAAGTTAAATATATGTTTTGATGTTTACAAGTTTATAATTCATATAATATATATATATATATATATATATATATAATATATATATATATATATATATATATATATATATATATATATATATAAAATAATTATTACAGCGGGAGGAGACGAGTAGGGAACCAACTGCGTACGAGCTTCTACTGAGTTTACTTCAGAAAGTCGATGGCTCGTTTATAAACCCCAAATCTCAGTGGATAGCTGTAAGTTTATTTAATTTCAAAACTCAAATTAATTTATATATTAACTTTGTTTTTGTCATTATTATGCATGAAACGAGGTATCACAAGGAGTTCCAGAGGATACGACTGTAGTCTCAAGATGAATTGCAGAGGATGCGCGAGGCACAGGCGCAGTTCCAGTTGGATTGCGAGCAGCGACTCCAGTGGCGGGTTGAGGAGCGTATCAGGGCTGCGATGGGAGCACATCCTCCTCCTCCCCCTCCCCCTCATGTTGATTAGATTGATTTCGAGATGTTGGATTATTTTGTAGAATTCATTTTGAGTTATTATTGTCGAATTCATTTGATTTTGAGTCGTATTTATATTATTTAATTTATTTTGTATTTGTGTTTTTTTTAAATATTTGTAAATAGGTGGATGAAAAAAAACAAGTTCATTATTCCAATTAATAAAAATATATTTACCGACGACTTTCATGTTCGTCGGTAATATTAAATAGTATTTTATTTATTTATTTAATTACCGACAGGCATCAGATCCGTCGATATTCTTTATTTATTTATTTAATTACCGATGATAACCAGATTCGTCGGTAAATCCATTTTATTTATTTATTTCATTAATTACTGATGGACGTAAAATCCGTCGTTAAATCCCAAAAAAAAAATAGAATCCGAATGGAAGCTTAACGGCGACAAGTCGAAAAGCCGTCGACATTTGCAGACGGGCAAGAATCCATCAGCAATTGAAATTACCGACAAAGGATTCGCCGACGACCGTTATCCGTCGGTAAGTGGTTTACTGACGGATATGGCCGTCGGTGAATTCGGGTTTTTTTTGTAGTGGACCTGAGTGACCTACAAAACAAAACTCAAGGCGGACAGCCCGACGTAAGCCCTCAAATGCTTAAGTTGGTAATTGTATATGTTGATAAACGAGAGCTCAAAAAGTATGAATAAATTAACTTAAAATAGAAGTGAGGCATGTGTCATCTTTATATAGACAAAGGGACACATTCCTAATCTAGAGTTTTTGTTTCCTATTTACACTATAATTCCATAATCAATCCACCGACTTAGAATTAAGATTTCTAATTTATGCTAAGTTATCATAATTGTTAGAATTTTCGTATTTTGTTAAATTATCTTAATAATTACGGGTCAATAACCATTTCATATCCTCAGCCCGTCGGGGCTCATATCATGACCATAAAACCTAGCTCTTCCAATCGACCTGATTTAAAGACATAATTCTAAGTGCTCGATAATTCCTTTAGAAAAGCCGTCTTGTTGACTTAATTTAATATACGCGCCAATCTAAATAGTTGATTTTGTATCATTTATATTTATTTAACTTGATTCATAGAACTTTTTTATTTGGTGGGTGGACTTGCCTATCGTAGTTAGGCTACTATAATAAATAAATGAATTCATTGTGATTTAGTCGAACTTTTAAATAGAGTTAATAGTTATTCATAAGTGAAAGATAACTATTTGAATAATACACTACTATAATAAATAAATGTATTCATAATATTGTGATTTAGTTGAACTTTAAATAGAGTTATTAATATTTATTCATAAGTGAAAGATAACTATTATATGAATGTTATTCCTGTATATCTCTTCAAATTTTATTAAGTATTATTTATTATATTGCTTGATTTTGACTTATTATATGGATTAGTGGTTTAATTTATCGTATTAGCTTAGTTAGAATCCTTTTTACAAGTCAAAGATTTTCTTTACGTTTATTTGCTTTCTTACAATCTCATGATATTTATTAAAAAGGTTTTGTTTAATTATAATTCTGCTACGGGATAAGAATATATATTTATATTTATATAATCAACCCAATAGGTTAATTTTGTTGACACATTTCTTAGGTGTCAACTATATATTCAATCAAATGACATATGCCATATTGTTGTTTAGTGAATTTCTGATGTGGCATTCCCACGTTTTTTTGGATTAAATCATTCCTTTCATAGATTTTTTCCAGGTATAAAATAGCACTTTTTTCCTTTTATTTTTTTATTTGTTTTGTTTTGTTATATTTGCTTCTCTCTCTCTCTCTCTCTCCAAAACAGCTTCCACCGATTTTTTTCCCCTATCTTTTCATTAGCCTTTTTTTTTTTTCTTTTTTTTTGTATAATTGGTTCATTGATTCTCTCCAAAATCTAATACTGCCGTTTAGAAAGATTCTCCCAGATTTCAACACAATTAAATGACTGCTAATCTGAGATGTTGCTACCAATTTTTTTTAAAGTTGTGATTTTTTCGATTAATCAATCCATGGTTAGTTTTTCGATTTTTTTTGTTCATTTTGATCATTTATTTGTTCATGTTGCAACCCTTTTTCTTCTGTTTTTTTTAATTTACTTTTTTTTTTATTATCTTGGCGATTTGTTTCCATTGCAACTCAGATCTGTTGAATTGCGATCCAGATCTGGGTATTTTGCAACGAAGATAAGTTTGGATAATATGCGGCATACAATATTTTAACCCGCATCCAGATCTGTTGAATTGCGATCTAGAAAAATTGAAAACCGAAATATGTATGCCGCATTATTTTAACCAAAATAGAGAAATGGTTTGGGTGCAATGGTGTAAAATGATAATGCACATTATTAGTGCCGCAGTGGATAGATTTAATGGTGAGAATAAGAATTATGTGGATATGGGATTTTTATATTAGTAATGATAAGTTTTTTGTTTCTTATTACTTCATGTAAATCTTTTTTTCAAGGATTATTATTATTATTATTATTATTATTATTATTATTATCTGTTATATGATTCTTGCTTGGAGAAAAAGATATTCATTTTTTACTTTGACTTGCCTCTTGGAATTTGTGAAATACAAGCTACTTTGTATAATCATATAACAAAAGTTTTGGAATTATTTTGTCGTTTTAAAGTATTCTTTGCCAGATTACGTGTTGTTTATCTTATTTACTATTTTAATAAATATGAGTCTGAATTGAGATGAGAAATGATTTGTGGATTCTTTTTTATTTATTAGTGTTTTTTTGTTTTAAAACATGTGCATCGGGTTAAGTTATGCTTGGGGATTCATAATATCTGCTTCAAATGGCATTTTTATGTAATGTCTAAAATTATTACATAAATGTAGCCACTAAATCGAATTAATTGTTTAATATTTATGGAAAGCAATTAACTAAATTTTATAACATTTTTTTTAGTCACCTAATACATAGTCAACTTCTCCTTTTATATTTTTTTGTTATTTACATCTTAAATTAACACTACCATTATTAATATTAAATATATCATTAATTTAATAAATACGTATACCATATATAACAACTAATTCGCTTTATCAAATGCCATATAGTAGTTATGGTAAAAATTGATCTAAAGAATTGAGAATATAATCGAATTCATTCTATAGCAGGAATACCATAATATAATCTTATTATCATATAGCATAAATATCATAATATAATCTTATGATCATATATATTCTTACAAAATTAATTTAAATACATTAGTATAAAAACCGTAATATTATCTTATTATTGTAAAAGGAAAAGTATAAGAAGAAGAAATAAAGGAACGAAGGAGACAAAGAAAGAAGATGGTAGAAACTAGGGTTGTCTTATTCATCAAAGACTCCCCTTTATATAGGGTATCAAAGTACATGTTTTTATAATATATAAAGATAACAAATACCTAAATTGTCATACATCAGTTACTTATTGACGAATGCACACTAATTATGTTTTTCCTTCAACACTCCACCTTGTGCCAAGTCAAATGGTAAAATGGTGTTTTATTGTTGCCTCGTTAAAACCTTGCCAAGTAACAAAACCCAA
Source organism: Phtheirospermum japonicum (assembly GCA_014905375.1). Lineage (NCBI taxonomy): Eukaryota > Viridiplantae > Streptophyta > Magnoliopsida > Lamiales > Orobanchaceae > Phtheirospermum > Phtheirospermum japonicum. The sequence goes on along the minus strand of BMAC01000023.1, from coordinate 1,235,263 downwards.
TGGGAAAAATAAAGCTTGGTCTAAGGAAAAAGAGTACAACACACCTATGTTGAGGCTCCCCTAAGGTCTACAGCTCTCTCTGATATGTACATCTATTAAGAGAACTTTGAATGTTTCAACTTCCTCAATCTACTTGATTCTTGAGAAAGTGCATAGTTGTTGGTTGTAAAAGAGTTGTGGTGATATTACTCGTATTATCACATTTTCTTCAGTGATAGAGTTCAAGACACTATTATCAAATCTATGAATGATCATAACATATACCATTGACAATTACTAACTACTACATGTATGATAATGATCTCTTTACATGGATCGAATGAGTAACCAACATCAACGATACTATATGGTGTTTCACAGTAGAAAGTAAACTCAATATTTTCTTTAGGGGTTACAAGACCATCTGCAATCCCAATTATATTTATGAATGGGAAAAATAAACTCTCGTCAATGGTTCTTTAGGTATCAAAGTACATTTTGATTCCATTCCAGTGACATTGCGCTTTCTTGAGTTAAATCAAGATGACAATTTTGAGAAATTAATATTTGGTCAAGTGTATTCATAATGGTACAATAATGCGCATATTGTACATAGGTATAGAATTTCAGTTCCCACCATTTCTTCGTCATTCCACTGACGAAATTGATATTTTCTTATATCGTCATTTTGACCAATCACAAGAGTGCTAACATATTGCACTTATCCATATTTAATTGCATGATCGTCTTTTGGATATATGCAAACTGTAGAATTTAGTGTTCCACAAACTCGATTTTAGTTTAAAGCCTTAACATGACAAAGTTTTCCCATGATGCATTATCTCAAATTAAAATTTCAAATAACTAGCAATAGCTCTTATTTCATTAAGAGTGAATATTATGTTCCTTTCACCGACATATACAATTATAATCGCGAATTTGAGACTTATTTTATGTATAAATACGCAAGGGCATAGATTATCTTTTCCCAATCAAGTAGTCACTTAGACGGTTATACCACATCCGTCTGGATTATTTCAATCCATAAAGTGAGTGTTTTAATTTAATTGCAAATGCACTCCGTGGCTTAGAATCACTTGCCTTGGCAATGAAAGTCCAGCAAACACTTTTGTATATATCTCTAAATCATGATCCCCATAGAGATATGATGTAACCACAGGTATAAGTTGCATTCTCGGTTCTTTAGAATTATAACATCTATTATGGGAGAGTACATATCCCCATAGTAAACTCCAGGGTATTTTGAGAAACTTTGTGCTTCAAGTATAGATTTGCATTTCATGGCTTTATTTTTCTCATTGCGCTATCTGACAAAACTTTGTTTATGTCCTACAGGCTTTACACTTAGTGATGTTAGCACTACCAGACCAAACACCTGTCTTGTTGTCAGTGAATTTAGTTCTACCTGGATTGATTCTTTAGAATTAGGTCAATTTGCTCTATATTAACATTTCAATAGAGCGTGTTTCGATATCATCATGCTCTATGATTCCTTGAACAACAATGTATATATCATCAATGTGTATGGAAGTTTTTCCATAAACTCATATAAACTCTCATTGTAAATTGAGATTTTTTATTCTTTGGAATCATAATAAACATCGGAGCGTCCTCCAGTAATGATTCATGGACATAAGTATAACCAGAAATAATCTCACGGAGTCATTATCATCATTGATGATTAATTGAGTTTGTGCCATACATGCCCTCTTATTCCTTTGGCGAATATTGATCGAACCAAGTGACCTCCCCATGTTCCTTTTGGGAGTCACGACCTCAACCACACCTCCACTAAGTATGATTTCAATGTCTTAATTTGTGATATTGTGACCTTTATGAGGACTTTTAACATTGCAGACATATTTGCAGCTGATATATACATGATCTCGTCACTTTAGAAATTGAGTCTTTTATACTTTGAAGATCAATTGTTCACTTTACTTCACTTTCACGTTACATTGTGAAATACGGGGATCATAATGAGACATAGTATGAAACTATTCCCGTCGTTCCATTAGAAAATACTCTTTCTTATCTCCCCCTAACGTCGGAAAGACTGTCTCATTAATGTGACAAATTCGATAATTTAGTGATAAAGAGATCGTCTGTCAAAGGTTTAAAATAGCGAATGACTGTTGGAGATTCATATCCAACATAAATACTTAATCGTCTTTAGAAACCCATATGAATGCGTTGTGGGGGCGCAATAGGCACATATACTGTGTAATCAAATATGCGTAGATATGAAATATCACGCTTATATCCAGATACCAACTAGTACGCAAAATATTTGGTTAGCAGAGGTTCATAAACGAATAAGTAAGAGTTGCATGCAATATTGCATAACCATGTGCAAAGACAAATGAGTGCGCATAAATATTGTCTTAGTCACCATCTATATTCTTTTTTGACGATGTCTTCTTTGAGACCTTATTATATATGCACATTAGGGTACAAGATCCAGTACATCGATCTTTATTAAAATACAATAGATATCAAGTACTTTTGATGTAAACTCTCTAGCATTATGAATTTGGGTGTTTTATAAGAGTGGTGAGTCCTCAATCATACTAAATGTGCTAGATATTTTGAAAATGCAATATTTTTATGGACAATACGTGCCGAAGCATCAACCAAAACTATAAAATACTTGAATGGTCCGCATTTTAAATGGTTATGTCCACATGTATCAAAAATTATCAACTAATTAGAATAAAATATTATACTTTGTATCTTTAGCAAATGCAGGTCACAATCATACAATTTTGTTAATGAACAAGTTCTGAAAAAATGAGAGATGTATCTTTGAGATATGAATGTATGTAGTGCTCCTAGTACTTTAGAATGCACTAGTTATAATTGAACAACATTAGTTCGACACTATACTGTGCATCAAGTTTCTATATCATTTTATGTTTCACTCAAAATAAAAGATGTCCATGTGTCTTATAATAAGGACCATCATATCACGATGACCAAATAATCCATGTCAGTCGTGTCAAAACTTGAATGAGTCATGTCCAAAAGTTATTTGTTGGTCATATCTTATGATACTACAATCAAAGATGTAGTAAAGTAAAATTACTAGATTGACTCTAAAACGTGCTTTCTTCCACATAAATTAAAAGTATAGTTCCATTCTCATAATGTACTTTTTAATGATAATCATCAACATGAATATCATCAAACTTAACAAGGTTCGTTCGCTCTTAGTCCATAATGAGCTTTTATGACTTTAATCAATGTGTCACTAGGTATCAAGACTTTGTCATATATAAATATAAATTAAGTGAATAATTGTCTATTCCTCGACAAATTCTCACATTCTTCAGAGATATTTGAACGAAATACTTTTCATTATAATATTTTACATTATTTACTAGATATGTTATATTATATCTAATAGTTTGCTCATGAACCTTGTATGTGAATGTGTGGTAATAAATTCAATTACATTCAATGCTTTAGAATGAAATCCAAATTTTACCAATAAGCCCAAAATAATAATTAATTTAAATCAGGCCACATCACATAAATCTAACTCAAAATAAACTTTAAAACCAAATACAATAGTCTAATGTGAATGATTGATCATACTTTCATCAATCAAAATAGAGGATATACATTGACGAAGTAAGGTTATTGGGAGAACCTCCATGACTTCTACCATGACCAATAAATATCACGAACTCTTACATATCTTACCTTGTGATTCATTCTTCCCACATAGGTAGGGATCAACATATCTATTCCCCTTTACTTTGAGGTTATTTCCACTATTTATATCGATCCTAGTTAGTATCAAGAAATTTTCTTATCCAGAGGTCTAACATTAGTATTATTAATAATAATTTCATGTATCTCAATGACTTACTATTATAATTAGTATTATACAAGTGCATCTGTATGTTTGCTCAAGTGAAAAAAAATAGAGTGAGATCGTATCTCGCAATACCTATTATCATTTAAAGTGACTTTCTTTTGCACATATGGTAAGACATGTTTTTAGTCGTAACATATCAAAGTCATTGACTCTTTTAGCAAGCAAACAATTTTTTTTTCACTAAATTCTTAGGCTTGAAAGTAGTGTTTCATAAAATTCTCAAAAGAATCATTTAGAGTACATCCCAAAGTTTATTGAGATTTTAAAACTACATATGTTTCCAATATAAGATTTGGGGTCAATATAAAGTCTCAGGTTCATTAGAGAATTGACTTTGACTAAGTTTGACGATTCTTTGTCAGTTAGGGGTTGGTGGATGATATTATTGTGGAATTGTAGTTTTTCTAGTTTCCACATCAAACCAATGATGGTAGTACTCAATTTCTTTTGAGTATATTGAATTTTATTTTGATTGAGTTAGTTTATTCAATTTTTTTAGATAATGAATTTGAAGTATGTCATTATCTTTCTTTGATATCATGTGAATATACTTTATCACAAGACTTTTATATTTTGTCACAAGACTTATTTATACAATGCTTTATCGTTCACGAACTTTCATTATCATGAAAATATGTAAATGTACAATTAATAATGCATACATTGAAAGTAACTTATAAAATCAACTTGAAGAGAATTACCAACATACATGAATCTATCAGTTCATCAAAATTTATGATCAACATACATGAATCTATCAATTCATTGAAATTCATGATTAACTAAACATATTGGTAGAATCATGATCAATCTCTCATATAATTATGTAATAACTTTATTTACGATTTATAAATTAAAAATCATCTAAGAGCATAAGTAATGATATGTTATGTACTCTATGAATATCATTAGAATATTGCAAAATCTCATACTTGTCAATATTGTTTATAATATCACATGCATATAATCATAGGTACATATATACATATACATGATTTGTATAAGAATGAACAATAATAAATATAATGCCATATATCCATATAAACAAATATTTATTAGTTGCATTTAATAAAAAAAATAGGGTAATTCGAGTTAACTTGGAGGAAAGTCACGATTCTTTCCTAATTTTATTTTTGCAATAGGTTTATCCGCTTTCTGATGACATAGACCTTTCAACCCGATCTCCACCGTTAAGACTTAACCACTATTTCTTGTGAATATTATATCCAAAATCCAGCTTCATCCAACGGTTAGATTGTGCGTAATTGAGTTTTTAAAATAAGTTGGGCAGACAGTTTCGAGAAACAGGATCAGCTCTGTTCGAAATTTATTATCGGATTCTTCAGTGTGCATATTTAATTCTCCACTGTTCATATTAAACCTATATATGTTTGAAATAATATATCCAAATTTTGGCTTGATCCAACAATTCTATTTTGCGCAATCGTATTTTGAGAAATACTGCACAGAAATTTCCGAAAATAAAAATCTGGTTTATTCGGAATTTTGTATATATTTCCTCGTATATCTGAATCCAATCTCCACCGTTCAGAACGTAATTCAAAAGGTCTTGAAGGTGATGTAAACATTAGAGCACGCTCCAACGGTGGAGACTTGAGAAACCGATTTTTCAAACATACAACGCAGCTAGATTTTCGCAGTACGAAAATTATATAATTGTTGTTTTGGTTATGGAGGCTTATTCGCGATCACTTTCGATAGGTTAGAGTTTCGTGCTGATAACGTGTAAAATGAGAAGAAGACATAAAGGAACGAAAGATACAAAGAAAGGAGATGGTGGAAATTAGGGTTCTCTTATCATCAAAGACTCCCCTTTATATAGGGTATCAAAGTACATGTTTCCATAATACATAAAGATAACAAATAATTAAATTGTCCTACATTAGTTACTTATTGATGAAGGCACACTAATTGTGTTTTTCCTTCAACATTATGGTAATATTGTCATATATAGCCATTAACAACAGACTGTAATAATCATATCGAACAAATTAATCCTCTAAATTCGATTAATTTTGATTATGGTTACAAAGTAATTATGGAATATATTAATACAACCATGCAATCAGTCTTACAATTTTAATCTTAATTAGAATTGATTGTAGATCTTAATAAAGATTCATTATTCTATTTGGTATTTCAATCTTATTATATTAGCATATTGGCATTTTTTTTTATCATATTGATGACCAAAAATTGTCTTTGCAATGTTTACATTTCATTAATTACAATATCCATCAATTAATTAAAATAAATATTCCACATTCCATATACGATTTTTGGTTCATTTCAAAACCGTTTTTGAAATCAATTATGGTTGTCATTATTATCGTATTGATCAATAACGAATTCCCGTGATTTGATATCATTAATTACAATATTCATAAATGAATTCGATTAATTATTCCACATTCCATATGCCTTCCTTTTCATGTTGTATTTTGATTACAAGATTTAATCGATTTTACAAAAATATCATATGGTATTCTACATTGTGATTTTGACTCAATTGAACAGAATCATTTACCGATGGAAATGAATAAAACTTTTACTTACTATTGCTACGTGTTTCCATATTTTTATATTACTTAAGAATTTAATCTCTATATAAATAATGTATAATCACTTTTTGCTACATATATAAAAAACCATTTTCATAATGAAAAGATAATATTTTTGAAGTGGACTTGCGTCCACTTCAAAACGACAATGTCGATTTGGGAAAAAAAATCATTAATACAGTCTACAATGAGTTTTTCAAAATCTAAATGAATAATATCTCTTTTTTTGGTTGTATTAATAATTCAATTTTTGAAGTTGACAAATTATTTCTCAACATTCGGGTTATTAATAATATAGTTTATAAGGTGTTTTTTTGAAATTTAAAGTGATTTTTTTTTATTTAATATTTACTTTATGAACTTAATAATTTTTTATAATAAAGATAATGTAGCAATGCCCGCATAAACGTGGGTTACCGAACTAGTATACTATATATAAAACAGTGTAATCTAGTGATTACTATAAATTAATTAGGATCTTACCATTCATTATGATCTTTTTGGGGACAAATTTGTTTGGAAGTTTGGACAAATTATGATCCTCTTTTAATTTATGGATCTCTTCATCCTGGATTGTAAATCGACGAATATTCATATGAAGTTTTATCATTTCGACAAAAAGAAAAGAATAGGATTTTATCAGAACTTGACCAAAACCAAGTCCACTCTTCATCAACCGTTGTTTGATGGAACAGAAACATGGGACCAATGAAAAGTAAATATGTTGGTTTAATCATTAATGATGGATGCATACTTGCACTCATTTTTAATTGGTGATAGCCAACTGCGTAGGCATTACGTAAATTAGCCATGGGTCAAAATATTTTTCCTTCAAATTAATTCAGATCATTATTTTTATTTATTTACTTTTAATACTGTTCGTTAAAAATGGGTTCGAGTTTGAAAATTTTAAACACACATATATTATATAAGTTTATTATTTTTATATTATTTAGACGAAAATGAGAATGGACCAAATAATTTATTTGGATGCTCCGTAGTAAGTGCCTTGATCCACCAAGTCGATACTTTTTTCTTACTTCATAAATTTCATTCCGTTTTTCTTGAATTTATGTGTTGGGAATTTATTAATCTACTTAAAGTAATTAGTATATGTTAATTGTAATTATATTTGTTATTATTACATTCTTATTAGATTTAATTAAGTGATCTTATTTTGGCAATATGTTGTTAATAAGTGCATACTTTATAAAATTAATTTAGACGATTAAGTTGAGTAAGATTGTAAAACCAACTCGAGTCATTCATGTTCTCACTTGCTTTTCATATTGGAGTCTCGTCGCGTGTACGATAAGCTGGATTTTTATATATGATTACGAATACGAATCCAAATGTTTCGATAATTCATAAATTTTTAATGATTGTAACATGATATTTATATGTTAAAATTATTTCCCATGTTTTATAATATGCTATGTGAATTTTATATGATTGTTTATCTATAAAATTCCAACATTATGCTCATTTCTCACTTTGCATTTGCCATTTTTTTTCATTTTCAAATTTTTTTTTGTTGATTTGAGTATTTCATTTTATACCTATAAGCCGAGAATCACTTTTCTTAGAGGTTAGGGAAAATTGTAATTAGTTTAGATTTAGAATCCATGCAAGGAAAGATTGGTCGTAAGGATATATTATGCACCATTTTGAAAATAATCTCTAGTGCAATATATATATTTTTTGATTGTTTATGATGCGGTTCGATATGCCATTTAAGAGCTTTCGGCCAAAATAATGTGGACCCCTGATGATTATACTACATGATGAAACATAGTTTAAGATGTTGAGATATTGAGTTTAAAAAAAAAAAAAAAAATCCCAATGTGTGGATTATTTGTCGCAATTTATGATTTTGAGTTTCATTATTTTTTAATCGAATGAAAGTAAAAAAAAAAAAGCTTCAATCTAGTCAAATTATGCAAATAAATAATTTTATCTCGAAAAATAGCGTTTAGGATAAGTAACATTTAAATGATATAAAAAAGTGAAATCTATTTTAGAGAGAACACTTTCGATTGGAAATTTGCAAAATAATACTCTTGAACTTGATGACCCACGAACTTTATTAAATTCCTAAACCACCCCAGACTTTTTGCCGTCAGGTGCATTTCAGTCTAGCTGCTCGCCAAAACACACACTCATAAAACCATCAGCGGGTCATAATAACCCAAACTTGGATGTGTAGATAACGGCGACAATAACGGAACTTCAAAACATGCTGCCATTCTCATCTCCGCCGTCCCAAACCGCCGTCCAACTCGACGGCGTTAATGGCAATGGCGCCGTTAACTCAGCAACCTCTTGAATTCCTTCTCTCTTAACTTCTTTCCTCTCTCTCTCATCACCCTCGCCACCCTCCCTCCCCCTTTTCCGGCAACCGGCCTCCGCCGCCTCGATGCCTGAGCTTCGGATCTCAAGCGGGAAATTCAGTATGGCTTTCCTCCCCCTCAGCCTGAACGCCGCCGCGTCGTAGGTCCGCGCGGCCTCTGCCGCCGTGTCGAATGTGCCGAGCCAGACCAGGGCTCCCTTCCGGGTCGGGTCGCGTATCTCCGCCGCGAACTTGCCCCACGGCCGCCGCCTCACGCCCCGGAAATGCTGCTCCTCGCCGGAATATTCTTTGGCCGGCGGCGCTTGATGAGCGGGAATGGGTATGTTGAGAGGATTAGGCTTTCGTTGTTTGGTGGGGTTAGAAAAAGTGTGTATTGTTTGAG
>BMAC01000023.1:1207106-1226041 GCA_014905375.1 Phtheirospermum japonicum | reverse complement strand
CTCAAACAATACACACTTTTTCTAACCCCACCAAACAACGAAAGCCTAATCCTCTCAACATACCCATTCCCGCTCATCAAGCGCCGCCGGCCAAAGAATATTCCGGCGAGGAGCAGCATTTCCGGGGCGTGAGGCGGCGGCCGTGGGGCAAGTTCGCGGCGGAGATACGCGACCCGACCCGGAAGGGAGCCCTGGTCTGGCTCGGCACATTCGACACGGCGGCAGAGGCCGCGCGGACCTACGACGCGGCGGCGTTCAGGCTGAGGGGGAGGAAAGCCATACTGAATTTCCCGCTTGAGATCCGAAGCTCAGGCATCGAGGCGGCGGAGGCCATTTAAGAATGTGAGTATTAAGTATCTGGTGTATGAAAGTGAAATATTATTGAAAAATATGAGAATCATGTATCTTATTAAAATTTACATCATAAATAAAAACACAACTTCACACAACTTTTAACCGGCTTGAAAATATTTGAAATGACAAACTCTAAGAACTAATTAAATACGTAAGACTATGAGGTATCTTATTAGAAGTTTACTTGATAATTAAAAACAGAACTACAGCAACAAACTTTTGAATGCTTTGATGAATATGCTGGGAATATTTGAATAACAACATTAAATTCAACATTAGAATTACATTAGTCTGATTACTGTAAATGATAAGAACACCCTCTTCAAATATTTATACATCTGTTACTTGTAAATGATAAGAACACCCTCTCCAAACTCTATGATCCCATCTATTATACTTATTCATCAAGATATTTGAGGTTTCATCTATGAAAAACTAAAAAATTGATGTTCATACTGTATAAAAAAAGTAGATTTGTTGAGAAAAAAATTGTCGATATTGAGCAAAAAATCTCCTTTAATCAGATTATCGAGAGAATACCGAGGGTATTTTTTCTCTCGTTCAAACCCTTCTCAACAAATTTTATCAAGGGAAATGCTGAAGGGCCGTTTTCTCGGTAAATCACTCGAGACTTGAATTGATAGTTCTCGAAAGAATCGAGAGGAATACTCCCTTAAGAAAAATCGAGGGCAATATCTCCATCGATTTTTACGAAGTCGGTATTCTCCCTTGATTTTTTCGATGGGAATATTGCATTTTTTTAATTATTATTCTTAATCCTTATTTTATTATAAATGCACAAAAAAAAATCACAAAAAATAAAAAATTAATACATTAATAAACAAGCAAATGAATTAACTAAAGGCTTAAATTTTATCAAGTTTACACCAATTCAATTTGTTCAATAAAAAGGTTAGAAATATCACAAGTTTATAAAAAAAAAAAAAAAATCCTTTTGGAGGAGTCCTATGATGCAGGGGGAAGGGGAATTGTGGCTGGAACTGCTGAAATCGAGTTAACATCTCGACCATTTGCACGTTCATCAGCGTCTGAAATTTCTACTCCTCTTGATGCTGCTGCACATGTAAGACCTCAAACTGTTTGTACCTATATTCCATCACTTGATGAGCTCGTCTTGTGGCCTTTAACTCCTCCCTCTGAATTTGGAGATCCCTCACCTGAGTCTTGTCGTCCTGGAAGGAGGAAGAACTGCTACCTCTGAAATCCTTCGCATAAGCCACCAGCTTTCTAAAGCATCCAGTGCCGTAATATTGGCCCTCACTCGACCCGATGATATCGAGATAAACAAGTTTAGATAAACCTCATTATTTGGATCCTACGAAGAAGCGCGTATCTCATCCACACGTCGCTGGTACTTCTACTGAAATACGCTGCATTAGTAAATTTTACATGAAAACAAAAAAAAAAAGGTTAATTTATAACTATTTAGCATAAAAATACTTGCATCAGTATTACTAGATCTCATATTGACCTACGTGCCATCGGTCTTCTTGTGCGTACGTACAAAAAGCTGATACGTAGTGGCCGACCGACCCGTCACCCGTTCCAGTATTTAAAGAAAATTATCAAATAATTAACAACATTAATTGATTAAATAATTTACTAAGATTTAAATTAGTTACTTATGGTCTCAGGGGAATAATAAATTGAAGTCGAGATCCCCATATGTGCTTTGACATCTTAGTACCTGGACCAGCATGCTCGCTCCGCCTATTGGCGCTGCACTGGTCAGACCGCTCTTGTTCTCGGGCTTCTACCACTCTACATTTCATGTTTTGGTTGAGATGCATGATAAATAGATTTAAGTCATTAATTATTTTATAATACTAAAAATTATAATTTAACAAGAAGATTAAAAAAAAATCATTAATTTACCTCCATACGCCATTATCAAAGTACCTTGGCTGCTTGCCAGTCTAATCATGAGTTTTCGTATACGCTTTAAGACGCTTCTCTTACTTGTCCACTATCTTGTGGGAAAATACTGCCATCACCTCTTGCTCACTATACAACTCCGTGTCCCAATAACAACGATCCTACAAAATAAAATAATTATAATTCGATTGATGTATGATTCTCAAGGTTACATTAATGATTTGCACAATTTAGACACAAAAAGATTAGTTACATGAGACATGTCCCACCACAATCGACGAATATGCTCAAGGATTGCCTTATACTGCCACCCGGCAGGATGGAGCTCCTTCTCCATGATCTCTCGAAAAGTGTTGGTCAGTCTGACCTCCCTGTTATGTAGCCTGTAATTGTGTTTGTGGTTATAAATATTATTTAATAATAAGTTGATTAGAGTTTTATAATGATTAGTTTACTTATTTCTTCTTTCCGACGACATAAACCAGGTGCTGCCTCTCTGTTAGGCTCGACATCTGTCGAGATGTAATCGCATCGAACAACCTGAGTGCAGCCATATCTAGTATAGGCGCTGTATGAGTAGTACCCCCACGTAGTCATCATCGAAATCAACTGAATGATTAGATGACACATGACTTGATCGTTCAAGACCAGACCTCCCCTCGGCATTTGATTAAATACATATAATACGAGCATTTTACAAACCACAAGTATATATCAACAAGTTGAAATAAAAGTATTTGGAAACACAACCATTTTATTAGATCCAAGTATAAATCAATTAGTTAAAATAAGAGCGTTTTAAAATATGAACATTTTACACATATCTCAACCACAACGACTTCCTTTCAAACTAGTCATCTGAACCAATACTTTCACTATTAAAGTTATCACCAAACTCATCTTCGTTTGTGTCTTGATCTGTTTCTTGATCAGTAAGAAACTCCTATTCTGTATCATCATTTACCTTGTCACCAAGTTCGTCCACATCATTATAAGAGGAATCGTGCAATTAGAAATTGACATCATCTAATTGCATTGGATTACGTATATATATATATATATATATATATATATATATATATATATATATATATATATATATATATATATATATATCTTACTCTTGAAATGAATGCACCAGTAGAGGCTCGATGAACTCAATATTTGATCTCACCTTGATTTTACACGTTGCCCATTAGTTCAGATTCTCATTTCAAACTTGAATACGCACAATAATATAATTGTACAGCTTGGGCAATAAGTACAAAAGGTTCATATCGATTAAATCTATGCTTGTGATTGATATCGATAGACTTATAATGGATGAACTTTTTTGCCTGCAAGAGTTGGATCGAACCATTCATATTTGAATAATAACGTGTTTTTCTCCATTCGCCATATGTATTCGAGCTTCACAATTTTTATGAGGCGAACGTAATAATCATACTTGGTTGCCCCATAGTTTGTTTCTTTAATCTAAACTCCACTGCTCGATGTTGATTTGTTAGTATGTGATCGACTGTGTGAAACCTATAACCATTTAGCTTATATCCAGTATACACATGCCTCGAGATGGACCCTCTACTAGGCTTCTAATGTTCACGACGGTAATATTGATTGAAGGATCTCTAGCCTATAACATTGAAAAGGTATTTTTAATATATGATATATACTAGATAACATATACAGTAGTTAAATGACATGCATCGTGGGATTGAGTAGCTTACTTAATGTTTGAACCAATCGACAAATTCATTTTCCAATTTTTCGTTGAATCTATCATCTACAATGTTTGGTTGAAGACGTTTGATGCTCTTCGTGTAAATTCTACATCATTTGTAAAAAAAGTGAGTACAAAAGTATCAGTATATTATATATGCTTTTTTACTTACAAATTTAAAAACAAAATCCTTACCTAAAATATTGTTGGACCTTGTTTCAATTCAATAAGACGTATATCCTTGTGTTATTATATTCAGCTTCATTTATGAATCCTTTTCCCTTTGCTCTGAATGTTTCTCAATTTTTTTAAACACCAAGGGAACTTCATAATCGTCATCTACACTAGCCTGATCATCATTATTTCTAGGCAAATTTATTCTTTTAGTTAGCATGTGACTTTCATAATAGTATAAACTAAAAGCTGATGCCTCTTCAACCATATATCAACACTCGCCTTGTTCTTCACACCGTTCTTTAGTTTTCAAAGATACCTCTCAAACGGGTACATCTAGCTATACTACATTGTGCCACTAATTCTTGTTTCATACGGTAAATGAACGGTCAGATGCTCCACTGAGTCAAAACTTTGAGGGAAGATCGGTTCTAATTGGTACAAGATTAACGGAATGTCACGTTCTAGATGACTCATATATTCGGTGTGAATGACTATTGAAGTGAGATCTATGAAGAACAAGCTCAATTCAATAAGAGCCTTCCACATATTTGAAGGAAGCAGATCATAATAAGATATAGGTATCAACCTTTGCATGATTACAGACAATCATGACTTTTCATCCCGATCAAACGCATCCCTTTTCACAGTGCGGCTAAAGTAGGCTACCAGAGAAAGGAACGGTGGTGGCAGCAGCTGGTGGAGGGGGCTGGACGGCGGCAGATCAATGACCTTTTTTTTTTTTTTTTTCGCGTGTGTGCATATGTTGTGTGCGCAGAGTGAAAGTAGCGGGGGTGTTCCACTGCTATTGTTAAGTTAGGGACCAAGGGCATAAATTGCCCTTGCTGATAGCCTAGGGCACTGTATGCCTTCAGTTCTTCCCCGTGGGCATTACCCTTGACTCATTTTAATTAATAACAAAATTAAAAAAATTATAAATATAATTGCATTAAAATAAATCATATAATGTCATTTTATTTAATATAGTTGTACTACATAATTACCATCGGACGTATACATAATGACATGTATTGTGTAATTTGATTAATAATATCTACAATACGATCAATCAACTTATTCCATTGGAAACTAAAATAAAGAAGGTTTGTTATTTTTGTAAAAATACAACGATGTTGGTTTCATTGTTTTTAAATCACGAGGTGAGTTTCATTGTTTGAGAGCGTTAATTGTGAGGTCCACTTGCCATGTCAGTCTTACAAACATCGCTTCATTAAAATATCTTCTTTCCCACCAAACCACCCATATATATTAATCTAAAATCACTCTAACCTATGTATCTGCTTCGTATGTTTGTTTGAAAAATAAAAAATTATGGCGCTTCGGTTGCTTATGTGCCACCCGAGCCTTATATCTATCAAATTTAATATTTTTCTTTTATTATATCTTGCATACTTTAATATTTTCTTTTTATTATATTTTACCCACATCAAAAATTTCCTTTCATTCTCGTACTATAAAATTATAAATAAGTCATAAATAATTAGTAAAGAAAATCTTAATAGTTACCTTATTTGAAAGCTAAATTAGATATAAAATAGTTTTAATTACGAAAAACTTAATTATAAAAATAATAAAATAGGTTGATTTATAATAGAAGTAAAAATAATTTTATTTTTGGAGTTTCAGCGTAAACATAAAAATGTAAAACTAGATAATAATAATAATAATAATAATAATAATTAATTAATTAATTAATAATTAGACACCAGTACAACGCGATACGTGTTGATAGTATGACATCTTTTGAATTTTTCTAAGTATGTAACTAATAATTATTAATGAATTTAATCCAAATATAAAAATATAAATTTATTTACTATTAACTAATTAATAGAGATTAGACCCGGATTGAGAATGCGATATCTTTTGAATTTCTCTAAATATATAAATAAAATTATTAATGAATTTAATCTAAATACTAAATTATTAAATTATCTAATAATAACAATAATTTATAAATAAAACTAGACATGTACAAGACATGGGTTGAGAATACATCATTCGAACTATTTATTTTAGATAAGACTCTATAGTTATTACAAATGTTTTTTATATTTTCTTTTGATAATCTCGTGTAATACATGAGGGTTAAACTAATATTTTTCTATATCTCTGACAATTATTTTGTGGGCTCCATAATTATTTACACAATTTTAATTTTCAACTACTTTTTACACTTTTCATATCATACATTATTTTATAATATTTGAATAAATTAAATAAAAACATCAAAAGACTAGGTTACGATTCCATATACTTTCGTTTTGAAAACTGAGAGAGAATAGTGATTAAATTTCTTTTTTAAATAAAACTAAAAATTTGGAGTCCTGAATGGATATGAAATAAAAGCAATGATTGAATATAATTAGTATAAAAATAGTAAAATTGTGATTATATATAGTTAAAGTTATGTGAGTAAGTAAATAGTAAAAATCATGAAATACTATGTAAAAATAATTGGTGATTTAATGTTTATTATAAAATATTAATTGAAATAATTGATGAAAAAAACTTGAAAATAAGTTAAAAATATAAGCATTTAAATATTAAAAAGATTCAATTCAAAATAAAAATGATAGAATTTGATGACCACGATATCCTTTCACATCAATGGTTACAAGTTTGTATCCATTTTTTTCTCTCTTAAATATTTGTATCTCTACAATGATAATATATATACTCTAGTGAATATTTAGGAGAAATATCCCCACAAAAGAATTTAGGATAGAGATGTAAAAGTTATTTTTATTTAAATATTACCACAAGCACTTTTTAAAAAGCAATAGCACTCCACTTCTTGCTTTTAGAATTTGATGAAATAAATCACAAACTAAATTAAAAAAGTTGATGTTTGCAAACACACTAATTCTATTTTCATTTATAATTTTTCCAACTAAAGAAAAAAAGGAAAAACATTTTTTTAATAGTTTGCAGACACTCTATACATGTACTAGCTAACTGCTTGATAGGAATTATTGAACAAAGATATCCTGAACATTGTTTACATTAAATTGACTTGAATGTTTGAATTTTGACTCCGATGATTATTATCATCATCATTATAGCATTTATTTATTTTGGAGAAAAAATTTGTTAAGTATTTCAAGTATCAAAATGCTGCGTCTTTCACTGCATTATTAATTTTAGCGGTACAAATTAGTCAGAATAAATTAAATAATGTTGTGGTCCACGTCATATTCTCGGGGTCGGAACTTTGAAAGTTCTTGCCTTCTTGGACTTGCGTCAAGTTTGATGCCATTAATTAATTATACATGTACTTAGAATTAAGATCCAAGTGATTTTCGTTTATATTCAATTTCGAAGCACTAATAATTTTAGTTTATCATGAGCAGATAAGAAACACTATTGCTAAATAAATAATAATCTCCGTACAAAAAGCTGATATAAACGTTGTTCGCATAGCATCTATTAATATAACGAGAAAATAGTGTAATAATATATAAATGTTACGGTAAATAATTTAAAGTAAAAAAAAAAAAAAAAGATGAATATCAGGGATTGACTAAATACAATTAACAACATTACAATTAGAGGCTCTTTGCCAAGTTTTTTTAAGGAGACCGTTGAAATCCTAAATTATAATAAGATATTTTTAAAATTCATATGATATTAGTTTTATTAATAAATTGTTAAAATTGAAGTCAAAATATATTTTTTTTTTAATGCAAAATAACGTAGATATCCCTCCATCTTCAAAAAAAATCATCTTTTTTTTATTCTTCATAGTGTATACACGCTTTATAAAGTTTTATAAACTCTACACATGCATGTCACTCAATTCTTTCAAAATTTTATTTCTTTTGAAATAGGAAAAAACCACCAGCCTAATCATATGAGAGACGTTTCTGCATAAACAAGTACTCCTATTATTATAAATTATAATTATAATAATTCGATCGCACGTGACAAGACCTTTGGACCCTTTAGCTTGACTTTTGAGCCACATCAAAGGCTTCACTTTCAAAGAGTCGTTAATATTTCAAATTATTTGCAGCAACTTGACTTGCATGAAACAGCCAGGCATCAACTTGTCATGGGAGGAGTAGGCATGCTCAGAAGGTTCGAACCGTCAATTTACGATTCGAACTGTCGATTTGATTTTGCTAGAAATTTTGAATCGTAGTTGGACTGTGAAACTTGTGAAATTGGTTAGTTGTCAGCGATTTGTGAACCGCCGATTCACGGTTCAATTGGCCTGTTCGATCCAGTTTTTTTTGTTTTCTTTTTTGAAGTTTTTTAACCTTTTAAATTCATATATTTTGATATTTTTTTCCTATGTTTAGTTTTATTTTTATTAAAAAATATATGTGAGCTTAAGTGAGAAAATAGAAATAACATTAATTCAAAATAATTAAAAAGGAATTGAACTTGAACTATATAAAATATTAGAAGTTAAAATAAGAAGTTTTAACTAGAATATTTGAAAATTTTGAAGTTAAATTTTTTTATTTTCTATTATTATAATTTTTTTAAAAAATGTATGAGGCTAAGTGAGAAAATAGAACTAACATTTTGAGAATTTGAATTAATTAAAAAGAAATTGAATCATTTAAAATACTTGAAGTAAATAAAAATTTATATTAGAATATTTTCAGTGAGAAAATACAAATAATACTTTTAGTAAATTCAAAAAAGAATTAATAATTTTTAAATAAAATTATTACTTCAAACAATTGAAATAAGTTATATATTAAATTGGGGCAAACACTTGTGTTAGGCCAGATTGACGGGTCATGATCAGTTAGACTATCTGACCCGATACGAGAATGTATTGGTTTTTGTATTATGATGTATTGGTCTTTATAATCGAAAGTATTGAATTTTTATAAATCTCTGACTTGTGCTATGAAATATTAGTTTTTGTACTATGATGTATTGTTACTATGATATATTAGATTTTTATTGTAATGTATTTGTTTTTGTACTAGAATGTATTGACATGAAATTATGGCCTGACGGATGATCCGTTAGTCCGGCCTAATAAGAGTGTTGTCCTTAAATTGTAACTCCCCACCGTAAAATCAAATTGCACATAATTTTCTCATATCTTACTTACATTAAAGTTGACAAAATAAGTTATCACCAGTTTATCAATTGTTGCTAGATTCAAGAACGACTAATATCTCAATCGCGATCGTGGGGCTATTACTTATAAGATAAAAATATTTTTCTTGTTGATCACCAATTCAAAATATCGAACGAGTTTGGTGTTAAAAAATGACTTCGAAAGTTGATATGTTATAAGTATTAAACAAAACGGGCGGTTTGAACCGCCGGTTCACGGTTGGAAGATTCGGTTCCGATTCAAACCATAAAAAGGGTTAACCAAATCGTTGACCAGCGGTTCGAACCGGTGGTTTGGTTGGTTTGGCCAAACCGTTGGGCATCACTACACAACTATTGAAGGAAATGGGGAACCACCTGGACATACAAAGTCAAATTGTGACCATTGGGACTATTTGCAAACACTTGGAGAAAGAAGCCGTGATTATAGGATTTTAGTAGGACAAGTTATTATTCTTTATTGATCAATAACTTCTTAAAAAGTGTTTTTACGGTTTCAAGGTTAAAGAGTAAAGATGTTTTTTAAAGTACGCTTAGTTCATCTAGTAAATATATTTAATTTGCTAAATACTTGAGTGAGACCAATCTTATACTATGAGAACACTTTTTAACACACATTTTTTCAATCCACCCACCGCCCGACCCACCCACCCCTAACCAGAGAAAAATCGGATTTTCCCAGCCCCCTTCCCCTTGCTTCTCTCTCTCTGTCTCACTTCCTCTCTCTTTCGTTACATACACCTGTTACATCGCCGCCCGCCGCCATCCACCGGTTATTGGCAGCGGAAATTAAAAATAAACATAACATTTGGATCGTCTATGTGTTCTCATTCTAAATTCAACATTGCCAAAATTCCGATCAACGTAGATTGGAGGTCAAAACCTCGAATCCGTCAGCTTTGACCTCAAACCTTCGATGATTTATCGGACTAAATCAAGTCAGCAACTACCGTTCAATTCTCATTACCAAAATCTTAAATATTACTGAGAAAAAACTCAAAATGGTGCCAAAATCGGCAGAGAAAATGGTAGGCCTTTTATTTTCTTGTCATTCTTTCTCTTCCTCTTTTCTATCATTATTGATGTGTCTATGTGGTGATGGTGGAAGTGTGTGTGCACGTGCAGGTGGTGGTGCGCGGTGTGTGTTAATTTGTATTTTGGTGCTGCTGTAATTGTTTGAAGTTGTTGGAGATGTTTTGTTGGTTATGTGGGCGAGTGATAAGATTGGGGTGGCTTGTGATATGGATGGCTAAAAAATAAATGCTTAATTGGTTTTTCAATTGAAAAATGAATGTTTCGACTTTGTAATTAGAGTTTGAATTTTTGGCGATATAGTCGTTGAAGAATTATTATAATTTGATAGTAAAATTATGATTATATATAAATGTATTATAAATTGTGCTAAAAGTATCACGAGTTAAATTTAAAAGTATCACAATTTGTAATCACTTCAAAGTATTATAAATTGTATTAAAAGTATCACAAATTAGCTAAAAGTTTCACAAATTCGTGTAAAAGTATTACAAATTAATATGATATTTCTATATTAATATATTACAAATTACAGTAAAAGTATCACAATTTGAGTTAAAAATATTTCAATTTTATGTTTAAATATTGCATATTATACTCTTATATGGAGTATTAAAAATTATTATAAAAGTATCACAAATTTATTTAAAGGTATCACAAATTTAGGTAATAGTAATACATAAAATAATTATGTAAGAGTATCACAAAGGGTAGTAAAAGTATCACAAATTGAGATAAAAGTATCAAAATTTGTAGGTGCAAATACTGTATCGAGTATTACAAAGTGCAGTACAATGTATAAGTATTAGAAAATATGCGATACTTTTATTATATACTCGATCAAACTTTTGTGATACTTTTAATTATCTAATTGTAATAGGCATAGATGTAAGGAAAAAAGATTGAATTATAAAAATATGTAATATTTTAACTGTATTTTGTATTAATTTGATAACATTTTATGATACTCTGATTTTTGTAAGAAAAAGAAAAAAGATGTAAGAATATAAAACATAGCATGTGTTACTTTCATTCGATTTTGTGATACTTTTAGTTGAAATTGTGATACTGTATTCTGAGTTGTGATACATTTAGTTTTTAACTTTTTTGAATTTGTAATACTTTGTAGATAATTTTGTAATATTTAAAATTGGTCAGATTTTGTAATACTTTTAGTTGAATTTGTGATATTTTAAGTATATTTCGTAATAATTTAACAACATTTTATGATACTTTGATTTTTGTAAAAAAAAAAAAAAGATGTAAATATATAAAATACAACACATGTTACTTTTACTCGATTTTGTAATACTTTTAATTGAGTTTGTGATACTTTTATTTTTTACTTTTGTTGAATTTGTAATATTCTTTTTAAAAGAAAATTGGCAGTATTGTAGAGCGGAACGAGACGAAGGTAATGATGTATCGAAAATCTTGGCTAGTGAATCATTCGTAGGTCAAAGTTGATAAATTTGTGGTTTTGACCTCGGATTTATGGTGATTGGAGTATCCAATCGTAAGTCAAATCCCGAATCTGGAACGAGGAAAACGAGACGTTTCAAATGGTATAAATTTGGTAAAAAAAAACATCGACGATAAAAAATGACGGCGGTGGCTGCCGGCAGCCGGCGAGTGGAGTAGCGGTCGGAGCTCGACAGTATGGAGAGTAAATGTGTAGTTGTACTGGAGAGAGAAATAGAAAATTATATATTCTTTTTATTTTTTTTAAATTAAAGAAATGAGTTGGGCGAATCAAATGAGTTTGAGCTAGTCAATAAACAAATTTGGTAAAAACTGATCTTATACTATGAGAGCGGTCTCACATGATCTATCCTTCAATTTTGGAAGTAGAGCTCTTCTAACACCAACACTTTTGTGATTTTACAGTAAAATTACATACAAATATCACATAATATAATTAAAATATCACAAATTAGAATAGTATAAAATATAATTAAATTATCATAATTATAAAAGTGTAGTAAGATATCAAAAATACTTATTAAAAAAAACAATTTCACTTTGAAACCGATCTCATATAATTATTTTGGAGTATCACTTTTGAATTAAGATAGTTAAGGGTATATATTGAGAATTTTAACACGTTTGTTATCGTGTGATTTATTTTTATCTTAATACAATACTTAATAATGTAAAAGGTGTACACTAACTTGTAAACACAATTACGCCTCGAGTTTGAGTCAGTGTGCATAAAAGCTGTTAATAGCTGATTTTTGTTGTCACATATTATATTCAGTAGTTGAAAGTTGAAACATTTAATAGGGACAATGATCAGACAATTTTCATCATTGATAGGTACATGTTATCCCTTCGATAGATATTTTATTTTGTCATCTAGATTCAGCACATTGATAGATATTCTTTAAACTGGTACAATATTTTGGTTTACGCATCATAATTGATATTTTCATTTTTGAAATTATACTGATCATGATTTTGATGAAATTCTGCTATTTTGCTAGAAACGCGTATTATAGAGCGATTATTCCATATTATTCATTTTATCAAATGCTTCATTTTAGCATTGTTCTGAAAATTCGTTAGGCGACTGCCTAGGCGTAGAATTTGAGAATAAATATATTGATTTACAACATTATGTCCAACCATTTAATAGTTTAACATACTACCTGCTACACAATAAAGTCTATGACAATTTAAAACTAAAAGTAATAATCACAAGTTACAATTCACAAGTTTAAAGTTATATTGTTCGATTCAAAGTTCAAAACAACATAGATTCATAAGTTGATTAGTCAAATAAAAATACCATAACATATTACAAAATCAAAATAATCAAAAAATAAGCTAAAAAACGACGTCGTTCCGGGCCATTAAAAAAAGAAAAATTGGACTGGTGTCTAGGCACCGACTTGAGCGGAGGGCGCCTAGGCAGCGTCTGAAGCGCCCGACGATTTCTTTGGCAGATTTTTGAAAATCGTAGGCGGGTTAGTAGCGCTTAGCGATTAGGCGGCGCCTATGGCGATTTTTAGAACAAAGCCTTCTAGTGATAAAGTTAATTATTCTAAATTCTTTCCTTTTTTTTTCCTTTTCTTACAATTGGGACAATTTATTTTATGGTAACATAATTATCAAGATAAACTAGTAAAAATTAGAAAAACAAATCAATAACAAAAGCAAAAATAATTTAATTACGAATTAACAATAAAAAGGTGTGGTCCTGGAATTTAGAAATTCATTAGAATAGTAAGTATCATTGAAATGTCTTTTGTGTTAGCTTTGTTGAAATTTTGACAAATATATATATATGATATAATTATGCCACGCCACAAAACAATGAATTAAGACCGCTTATTAACTACTTGATTAAATTGGCTTGTAATGACCACCAAGAAGCCAAATTGCCTCAAAATATCCTGATTAACCACTATTTATCCAAGAATCAACTTAGTTTAAGAAATATTCCACACACATTTTGCCATCAAGAATATTATGTCATTTTCGTTGTTATATTGTCGTCTAATTAGCATGATAAAACCATCAAAGTTTTCACATGCACTCATAATAATTCAAGAATATTGTCACAAAACTATTCCATCACTTTTAATAATCAACGTTTTTGTGTTTAGAAGATTTAAGTACAATTTTAGAAGTTTGGACTCAATTTAAAATGGACAATTATTATTTTTTGTTACCGTTAAACTTGTGAAATCATTGTACCAAGATAAATAAATAAATAAATAGATAATATTGTTATGATACTCTTTCTGTATACAAAATATAAAATGGGTAGACAAAAATATACAGATTAAGTGCAATTGAGATTGTGACGATTTTTCTATTCTTCTTATTTTACTTTAACTCTTGAGTGTTTTAATAAATAAAATAAATTAAATAGAGTTTTTATAATTTTTAATGTATAATTATTAATATTTTTAAGAAGTAAATATATCTGTCGTTTATAAACAGACGAAAATAAAAATGATGCTTGCCTTTTGTGAAGAGAGTTGGAATAAAAACCAATCGACTATATATATTTTTATTGAATTTGGTAAAAAGATATTAACCAAGTAGAAATGAAAAAATTGCTGACAGGCGATTTTCTAAAATTTCTCATTATCACTCGTATTTTTATTTTTTTGGACTACATGCATCAAGTGGGTAACTTATATTATGTAATTATCCACCGTGCGTTGTGATTGGTTAGATTTTTTATTTTCCAGCGCATCGAATATAAAGATTTTTATAATGATGAATTTATATTTTTATTCTATTCTGTATATATGTTGTATTTTTCATCTATATTTTCTTTAGCCTAATTTCATATCTTGTACTAGTTTTGTTTTTCAAACAAGAGAGCCCTACCTGTGATGTGGTGTGTCGTTTAGCAGTTGATCACAACTCAAGATTTGCGGTGGCATGACGTCAGAGGAGTTGTCGTTGAATTGATTGCTATTTTGCTTTTTATCCCATTTCTATTTTCACAAAAAAAAAAAATGGGGTTTAACAGGGATCATTGGATCAATTTTAATTCTTTAATATTAAAAAAAATAGGGATCATTTGATCAATTTTAATTCTTTAATATTAAAATAATTATGACCGTAAATATATAAGGGTTAAGGGCATGGTGCTTTAAAGGTATCGTAAAATTTTCCTAAAATAATACTAATTTAACATTCGAGTACTGCACGAAATTTATAAAAAGATAATATAGAAAGTATTTGTGATAATTATATGATTTTAAATATAAAATAAAAAAATTAAAAAATGTATTTTTAACATGTGCCTTATACAAGACTAATCTATTTATTAATTTATTGTAAATATTAAATAATTTTATATTTTAATATTTAGATTAAATTCGTTAAAAAATCTGTTTACATACTTAGAGAAAAATATCACATTCTCAACCCGTGTCTTATCTCTATTAATTAATTATTATTATTAAATTATTTTATATTTTAATATTTAAATTAGATTCATTAATAATTATTAATTACATGTTTTGAGAAATTCAAAAGATATTATACTCTCAACTCCTATCGCAATGTACCGGTGTTTAATTAATATTTATTATTATTATCATTATTATTATTATTTTATTTATAGATTGATTTCATTACTAATATATATTTACATACTTATATTATTGAAAGTAACTCGTACATACATAAAATATTTGAGATTCCAATAATAAAATTAGTTTAACTTTTATTATAAATACATCTTATATAACTATTTTCATAATTAATTTTTTTTTGTAATTAAAATTATTTTATATGTAATTTATCTTTTAATTAAAATAACTAATTTAGATTTTCTTCATTAATTATATATGACTTATTTATATTTTTATATTATAAGAATAGAAGGAAAATATTGAATTAAGCAAGATACAATATATGAAAATTTCAAATTAAGTAGAGATTAGGTTCGTATGACACATAACAACTGAAGCACCAAAATATTTTTATCAAATAAAATGTAACACAGAAATTATGAAGATTTGTATTAATATATATGAGTGATAGGTCAAAATATTTCTTTGATTAGCTTATTAGTTAGAAAAAGAAAAAACACTCGATTTAATATATATATATATATATATATATATATATATATATATATATATATATATTAGGTTCAAATGAAAATCATGTTCCTATACGTGAACCTATGGTCAATTATGGGCCTTAGATCTAATTAAATGGATGAATCAGATTTTTGTGTATTTCTTTATTTATTTAAAAGTATTATGATTGTATAATAAAAACACTACTGGTATATATAACTAAAAATAATAATAAAGCGTATAATAAAAACACTGCTGGTATATAATAAAAGCATTGGTTCGTAGGTTCGCATATAATGACAATGATATGGTTCTATTTGAACCCACCCCATATATATATATATAAAAGTGTATGTATAATCACACTGAAAACAAATCAAATTATTCAGTATTCATCTCAGTTTTATTTTCTTAAAATTATCTAGGCTGAGTAACGAATGAATGAATAAACATTAGAAAAATTGAGAGATCAGGATATGAAGCACAATTAGCTAGTTAAGTTCATCAAAACTAATTATCCTCGAGGTCAATATGAATGCAAAATATTTTAAATTTGGATTCTATTGTTTAGATCAAATCAAATTCAAACTTAATTGTTAGAATGTTATATAGATGATGAATAATAGTCATTTCTCAATTTGATTTGGACTTGTGTTATCCACATGTCAATTGTATTCACATGTCAATTGTATTATCACGGAGACATCATGACCAATATCCATAGGTACTGTAAAACGGTTTAATATGTACACTAATTAAAAGTGTTATCATTTATATAAAGATAAATGGATTTGAAAATTTTATATTAACTAAAACTCTTGGATATTACATACTAACAATTAAAAATAATTTACATTTAGCTAATAATGTTATAAGACCTGATCCATGATTTAATTTACCTCGAAAGGTGGAAAGACAATAAAGAAATGGGATATTGTATAGTAATTGACTTCCAGTCAACGATCAATTACAAGCAGCAATCGTCAAATGTATGACTTATGGGCACACGCCATCCAAGTTGAAATCAAAATTTTGAATGTTGAAAGTCTGTCCTCTGTCTGATTATACCATTTATATATTCATTTTTATTTGACCCAGTTGATCTAATTTATTAATGTTGGTAAATCATAAATGCACGTGCACATGAAATATGACATATTTAATTTCAATTTACGACAATGGTCGTAGATATAATTTAAAAAAATTGTTAAACGAAAAAAACACATTTAGTATGTATTTATGAACAAATATTTGATTAGATAATTTCGGTATTTATTAAGTTTATATAATTATGAAATTGTATAATTGGTTATATATATATATATATATATATATATATATATATATAAATTCAATTCTGCTCCCATTTAATGAGTTTTGGTCATTTTGAGGATAATGGTCAAAATTCATGGTTCAAAATTTGATTAGTTATCCTCAATATATATGATACTTAATGATTATGTATCGAATAATTCGGACCTTTGAAAGTAATATTTAGATCATAATACTAAGAAAATTGTTAGGAGATAATGCCTTTAAAATGATATCAGAGTATATGTTTATTAAGAATTTATAAGAAAATTCTATTATAATTATGTAATTAACTTTCCATGAGGAGAATTATCTCCAAAAATGGATCCAAACGAGTGTTCGAAATACATTCATTTTAGGCAATATTCTCAAATTTTGGAAATATACGAGTTAGACCATCAAGAGAAAAACACAAATTAGGACAACTGATATGTTAAACAAGTCCTCGTCGGAGTCAACATGAAAGCCTTGACACAATGCAAGAAGCAAAAGAACTCCATTACAACCCAAGAAGTAATGGAGAAAATCAACATTGAAGTCTACACGACTTTGTCGAGTCTTTCACCGTATTGAGTATTGTGAATCAAAAAATGAACTCAGGATATTCTTCGGCCTTAGTTCTGAGAAGCGCTCCTGCACCACCACCACCACCACCAAGTTTTAATTCATGGGAAAGTACGGCTTCACATGAACAAATACCAGACGCACCAATGTTACATGTCGGAGATTTCACCATAAAATGAGATCGTGCAAACATAGTGGGTACCAGACAACGTTCCCGAAGGCCCAATATTATCAGCACGCCATACAGGGAGTCTCAACTTGATCTCATACATCCGTATGTATTAATGTTAAATCTGGACGTCCCAAATTTCAGAAAACGAGAGATACTAATACATGATTGGGCATCAGCATTACGAATTGTAGTTGGAACTCTTGGCCTAGAGAAGGAAGGGTTCATTTTACTCCTTGAAATGATCCTTGAAGGATCGGTGAAGATCGCATGGGGTTTAAGGATCAAATATAAAATGAGAGTTATATCTGGAAGGAATAGTCGAGAATATGGCTAAATTATTCAAAATCCATTTTATCAGCACATGATATTTCAAGAGTGTGAAAGAGGAAAAACATAAAAAAAATATCGACAAGCCCTTTATTGCCTCAAATTATGAGATATTTATCATGTAAACGAATATATCCATCTATTCACTGAATACTGGTGGAAAGCCAAGGTGAACGATGGAGATGCGACGCAACTTTTCTTTGTGAAAATACAAAGACCTTGGAGAGAGATGTTGATCTAAGAATACAAGCCAGCAACTGATATGGATACGGTTGCTAGAAAGATGTCATACCTAAAAGCCAAGTTAGCAGAGTTAGAGGGGTTGATCCGGTTACAATCGGCCGGTTAATTACTGACGGTTAGTAACGGTTAAGGTTACGGTTAAATGCGGTTAACCGAACCGGCGGTTTTCATACACTACAAAAAAATCCGGCAATTCTGGCGGATATGCTGACGGGCAAAAAGCCGTCAGCAATGCTGGCGGAAATACTGGCGGATAAAAATGCTGACGGGTTTGCTGGCGACCATGGCCGTCAGCATATATACCCGTCAGTATCCCCTCAGGGAAAGAGCGGGAAACTATCCCGCTTAATTATCCTGACGGCCTTGCCCGTCAGGATTTAATTTTTAATTAAAAAATATATATGCTGACGGTCCTTGCCCACTTCACTTCCAGTCGATCGACTGAAATGCTGAGGATGTGTGATTTTGGCGAAAAAAAGAGAGT
>BMAC01000023.1:1188017-1201507 GCA_014905375.1 Phtheirospermum japonicum | reverse complement strand
ATAGTACGGAGGTCGATTGTAGAGCGGTAAGTTTTCCCGAGTCATGTCTCTCGAGGATAGATATAATCGGCGGTCGGTGTTTTTAGTCACTCTCTTGTTAAGCTAAATTACACTAATCTAAACTAAGAAAATATTAAGTCATTGGTTTGATTTGAGTTTTGAATTTAAAAGAAGACTTTAATGGAAATAATGAAAATGAGGGTTTAGGGTGTTCGATTCGTCTCCACGATTAATCGGTTCTTACCGAGCACTTAATCCACAAATTGTCAACCAAGTGTAGGGGTCGTCAATCCCAATTCTCGACAAGCTCCGACTAATGGCTCTAAACGAAATTAAACCCTAAACCCCGTAATTACTAAACTAACTACATCAAATAAGGCTTACAATTAAAAGAGAATTCATGGAGGGAAAATCAAATCATTTGAAATTGAGAAAAGTCAAAGGCTTTGAAATAGGACAAGACAAATTATCAAAAGAGGAAAGTTTCATAGTTCTTTCAAAACCCAAAAGCTTTCTTAACTAAGAGAGGTAAAAAGCTTGAAATGAGAATTAATGAAGTTTTTGCACGCCGACCGCCGCTCCTCACAAATTCCACCAGACCGTCGCTGCCTCCTCACAAGTCCGCCGGACCGCGTGCTCCTCACAAGTCCGCCGGGACCGCTGCTCCTCACAAATCTGTCGGACCGCCGGCTGCTCCTCATAAATCCGCCGGACCGCTGCTGCTCCTCACAAATCCGAGGACCGCCGCTCCTCCTAAGACTGGACTGGATCTCCGTCGGACCGCCGCTCCTCCTAAGACCGGATAGGATCTCTGCCAGATCAGCCACAAATTGAGAAAGGTATTTTAGATTTTAGGTTTTAGACTTTATTTTTCATAACATGCATGCGTTTGTATATGTTGAAATTGATAGTAGTTTGGGTCTCAAGATTTTGTTAATCTACTTCTTCGAATTTTTCTCAATTTGATTTCTGAAATTGGGATTTAATTTGTTAATCGGGATTTTTCTCAATTTTGTTAATCTATTGGCAGTTTTGGTCTCAAAAAATATGTTTATTAAAATATATTTGGGTGTTGCAGAAAATCTTTGGTTTTTTTTTTGCTTCATTATGGGAGAAAATGGAGTAAAGAAATGGTGAAACACAAAACCCCTCTTCACTTTCTCTTTCCAAGCAAAAATAACACATCCGCTACTCAAATTAACACAGCAAGCATGCATCAACTTAAAAATCCTAAGACGAACCCTAACTAACACCCCACACTTAAAACCTAGCAATGTCCTCATTGCATATTAAGCTAGAAAAATGTTGTAAAAAGTGTAAGGGAAAAGGAAACGCCCCTATCTCCGAGCTTGTGTCGATGCGGTTGTGCGTAAGTCCTTTCCGGGAGTCGAGACATGCAACCTACAAGAAATGAACAAACGGGGGGTTGCAAAAACAAAATACGAATAAAAAGTTTTATTTTTTTAAATTTTCTATTTTTTTGGATTTTCTATTTTTTTTTTACAAATTGGGTTGTCTCCCAATAAGCGCTACTTTAACGTCTATAGCTCGACGGTTTATACAATTTCGCTATCCGGGATCCAAAAAGAGGTGGTGATCGTGCCACGCCTTGGTGTTCTCGAGTAAATGCACCGGGTGACAAAAATACCAAGGCGGGCACGTTGGGCAAGCCGGAAGGTCGAACTATCAAGAGCGCAGTGTCACGCCCCGCGTGACAGAGGCAACGTTAGTTGGACAATTGCTGGTGGATCGAGGCATGGTCGGCTCCAGATGGTTACGGTGGAGTTACGCTCATGTCCCCTTCCGAGTTCAGGCAGGCCAACCCGGTTAAATGCAGGGAGCTTGTCTCTATTCATGGAATTGACGGTGAAGAGGGGACTAGGCCAACCCTACCCAAACCTGGTCGGGAACTGGAGCCGTTCCCCTGAGGAGCCCAAGGAAGGGCGAAACCAGTACATTGTCTCGGATGAAAGGCTGAGCCTCTGGGGAGAGGTGCCGCGCGGGCCTCTGGAATAACGTTGAAAAATCTAAGCCCGTGACAGATGGTATCAGAGCTGTGCTGACTTGGTTCTCGTATTGTCCTGTGCTCACACGAGTGGAGATGGTGTCGAGCTGGCGAGGGGCCCTCACATCATGATGTGTCGAGTTCGACAAGGGGCGAGCTTGTCAGGCGGTCCTTGGGAACCCCCCTACTGCCTCCGAGCGGGTTGTGGTGCAAGGGGCACCGGTGCAAGAGGAACGCCGATGCGACAAGGGGTCGCAAGAGTCGGACCGTTTGGGCGAGTGGCCGTGTACGAGGGCATACACCATTTTGGGTGGGGGAGATTGTCACGCCCCGCGTGACAGAGGCAACGTTAGTCGGACAATTGCTGATGGATCGAGGCATGGTCGGATCCAGATGGTTACAGTGGAGTTACGCTCATGTCCCCTTCCGAGTTCAGGAAGGCCAACCCGGTTAAATGCGGGGAGCTTGTCGCTATTCATGGAATTGACGGTGAAGAGGGGACTAGGCCAACCCTACCCAAACCTGGTCGGGAACTGGAGTTGTTCCCCTGAGGAGCCCAAGGCAGGGTGAAACCAGTACATTGTCCCGGATGAAGGCTGAGCTTCTAGGGAGAGGTGCCGCGCGGGCCTCTGGAATAACGTTGAAAACTCTAAGCCCGTGACAGCAGGCTTGCTTCGGGGGTCGGAAGAGGGAGTAGTCGACCACCCAAACGTGATCATCCCAAAATGGGTCGACGTACTTCTTCGTCTCCCCCACTACCTCTTCCACCACCTCTTGATCAAGTATACAAACGGCATCGGGTGGTGGTAGAAGGGGCTCAAGTATCTTCACATCCTCCAAAACCGGCACAACTTCCTCATCCTCTCCAAAAGCAAGTAGGCTCGACATTCCAAGTGCCGTTGGAGACCCCAAAAGTGACTCCCCCTCAATTTCCACTACAACGTCTTCAAGAAGCACGAGAGGGGTAATGTCGACTTCCGACCCATTCTCCTCCCCCTCTAATTCCACCTCCTTGCACACCTCTTTCAAAAGATCATCAAAACTCGAATTGCCGTCGACCGTGGGAACCACCACATCAAAGATGGGCATCTCGTCAAGACACGGTCTCTTAAGCTCGTCCACGTCCTTGGCAATTTGATTTGCTTGAGTCTCCATGCGAGCAAGTCTTTCATCCATTTGTCGAATCGCCTCCACGAGCTCGGATGAGAGAGGCTCAAAGTCTAGAAGTTGGGGCATAGACGAATCTTGAGAGAAAGTAGTGTAAGGATCATCGCTCGAAGTATACGAGCTCAAGGTGGGTAGAATGTAAAGATCGTAGCTCGAAGAATAGGAATCAAAGATTGATGAAGCGAACGAGTCAAAGTTTGGGTAAGAAGAAGGTGGGGCGAGTGGAGCATAAGAATCGCCAAAACCGGGATCATAAGAATCACAAGGCGGTGAATACGGATCCATGCTCGGGTTGTGGGGATACAAAATCGGTGGATAATAAGAAGGGCTTGGGCCGGAATAATCGAAAGATGGGACCCATTCTTCACCGATCGAAGCGTACGGGTCACCGTAAGTCGAGGGGACCCGATAGCCTGGGGGAGTGGTGTACGGATTTGGATACTCGGGAGTTTGGATGTAAGGGTTGGGATAATTGGGAGTTTGGATATTAGGGTAGTCGTATGGCAAACTTGCTCGGTAGTTTGCCATCCTCGGCCGGATCAATCTAGTGGCGGAGGCATCCTTTGATCGTCGTGAGTGTAGGCGGGCGGCATCGGGCTCCCCGAATGAGTACCTTGCAAACACAACACTCAACAAAGGATTACGAGCATCGAAAGTAAAACAAAAATCTAAATTAACTACTAACTAAGATAACAAGAGAAATAATTAAAAAAACCATTAGCCTTAATCTATCCCCGGCAACTGCGCCAAAATTTGATCGAAGAATTCTTAACATCTAAGAAATCTTCTCCGCAATAGTACGGAGTCGATTGTAGAGCGGTAAGTTTTCCCGAGTCGTGTCTCTCGAGGATAGATATAATCGGTGTTAAGTGTTTTTAATTAATCTCTTGTTATTCTTAATTAAACTAATCTAATCTAATAAAGCATTAATCATTGGTTTGGTTTTGAGTTGTAATCACTAAACTTGAATTAAAAAGGGAGCTTGAAAAACATTAAGGCAAGGAGAAAGGAATTTAAAACTTGCTTGAAAATAACTAGACTTAATGACTCAAATTTAACCTAATTAATAACCTTAATTAAATTATAACTATTAACTAAGAAAGCTTGTAAATTTAAAAGCTAAAATGGAGGGAAAGTCAAACTTAAATTCAAAAGAAGTCAAATGCATTTAATAGGTAAAAGTCAAATGTTTTAAAAGGGAAAGCTACTAATAACTTTCAAGGCTCCAATGGTTGTTTGAACAAAAAGGGTAAAAAGCTTCAACATGCAAGCTTCAATGGAGTTTTAAGGAAGAAGAAAAATAATTTAGAAATTGGAAGAGAACTTGAAAATGCTAAGAGAAACACAACAAGAACTACAAATTAACTACCAACACACAACAACAATAAACAACCAAGAACAACAACAATAAGAAGGGGAAATATTACTACCAATTTGTATTCCAACCAAAAGCTTCAAATGTAGAGTACAATCTTCAAAACACCAAGAGCAACTTCATAAAATAAAATCCACAAATGAGAGATATGTCATCTTATCCAACCCTTATGAACAACTATTAACTAGCTAATTAACTAAGCTAAACTAAACAAGCTAACTAAGGATTATATCTAGGGTTTGCAATGGAATAGTTAAAATGAGCTTGGAAGAGATTGAATGGGGTTCAAAATCAGCCAAGGAAGGATGAGGTTGGTGGGGGAGAGTGCTAGTTTTTTATAAAAAAATGCATGGGCAAAAAAATCAAAAGGGATCAAAAAATCTGCGTGTCAGTCGATCGACTGAGGACCAGTCGATCGACTGAAATGCCCAAAAACCACAAAACACACTGCCGATCAGTCGATTCCACGAGGTTGAGTCGATCGACTGACAGGCAGTTCCGGCTCATTTTTCTCGTTTCCGCTCTAACGTTCGCCGGCTGTCGCTCCTCTTTTGCGCTGTGTTCCCTTACTTGCTTGTTCTAATCCGAGTCAAACGAAATGTTCTGAGCGTGCACGGGACCGCTTTGGTCATCCTACGGCCAAAGAGATAAAAACAAGTAGAAATAAACGAAGATCCAATGAAAACCGCACAAAAGTTGCAAAAACCTAAAACTAATAAAATCGACCAAAACGACTCCTAATACACATAAAAGCAAAAAAAAAACACATGCAAGCGCGACTGATTCAAGCTTTTGTGTGTGCCTACTTTATAAATAATTGTCAGAAATTTAATAGCTCACCCGCAAAATAACGGGATCGCGTGTAGGTTTGACAAGCTTAACTCGAGTTGTCTCTCAAGGACCGACGTTCGGAATTTTTAATGTTTGTTTAATCACAATGTTTAACACGAGAACTTGTATAAATTTGGTTTTTGAAAATTATCAACTACTAATAAGTTTAAAAGCATCAACTAATTATCTTAAACTAATTAATTGATCTTAATTAATTAACTAAAGTTTCAAACTAAATTATCTAAGAATTATTAATCTAGGGGTTTTAAAAGCAATTTTAATTCTATATTAATTATCTAGCATGCATGAACTTCTACGAATTAAATCTAAGCATGTGATTTCTCAAGAACAAGATCAATCTCAAAATTCTCAAGCAATAACATATTATAAACTAAATTATCAGTTAATTATCAAAACTAAGCAATTATCAAACTAAGCATGAACAAATCTCATCACCAAGCATGAACAATAAGAAAATGCAGCAACTATATTAATAATAAAACTAAAATCTCAAGGTCCAAGCTTCAGCGATTCAATAGTTCAAAATGATCAAAATATCTAAACGGTTCAAAAACTCAAACGAAAACAATTAAATTCTAAAACTAAGATTAAACTAAGAAATAACTAAGGATTAGAGAACTTATTATTAAGCTAAAGTTGCTGGGAAGTAGCTCTGAAAATCGTGTGAACTCAGGGCGCCAATCGTCGAAGAAACGGATCTCGGATGGAAAAACGTCGTTTCGTCGCTCGGGTCTTCGTTCTTCGTCGTAGATCTTCAAACCTCGTACAAGGGTGTCAAAATTCGGATTCCTAACCCTAGGATTGTTATTTGGAAGGTTTTTGGTGTGTGGTGTCGGCCCAAAGTCGGATTATGGAGGGGTTATTTATAGTTTTCGCGTTTCTTGGATAGCAAGACATCAAAAGTCGGTTTCTGGGCCCGTCTACGGTTACAAGTAACCGTAGAACCAACCGTAATGCTCTCCGATGCCTTTCTACAGTAGCAGTCTACGGTTACAAGTAACCGTAGAACTAACCGTAATGCTCTCTGAAATTTGCTATTTTTTCGCCGGAATGCTCGATTCTTGTCTGTTAATCATCACCTTTCATCTCTTACGCATTGAGCCCTTTCGGTTACTTAGCTGTAAAGTGAGAAACTACAAATAATCACTTATTTTCATCAATCTAGATCAAAAAGTGGTAAAATAAGCTGGACGTACAAATATACGAATCAAAGCTTAAACTATCCAATTTATACCGAAAACAATAAGAAAAAGTAACTAAAATACCTACTAAAATCAAGACAATTACGTGCTAATCAAACTACCCCACGCTTAATTGGTTTGTTCGTCCTCGAACAAACCATAATTTTGAAGTATATCAAGAATGAAAATAAGCTCAAGCAAGGAGTCGTGTTGTGCTACATACATAATTTTGAAAATATAGATACATGTCACGCAACTTCAAACACTCCACCTTTATTACTTTGTCGCTCCAAAAACAAATCCATGATTCCTCACAAAAGGATAATATATAGGGTGTACGCTCAAAAGCACTCAAGAATTGATGCATGGGATGTGTATACACTCAAATCATACAAATACATGCACAATAAATAAGAACCGGAAATCAATCTCTTTTCAATCGCAAATTAAGTGTGTTATCGAACTAAGAATCGGAAAAGGTCTTTTCGGGTTGTAATGTAAGGCTCTTTGGACGGGTATGGAATATATAAGTCGTGTGGCTAACTCACGATCTAACGTGATCAATAACTCACTCAAACCTATTCTAATCTCTCTTAAGCTCTCGGACGCATGCTTCTACCGGGTCAACGAACGAACAATCTTCTTCTCTCGAGCTTTTGTGTGTGCCTACTTTATAAATAAATGTCAAAATTTAATAGCTCGCCCGCAAAATAACGGGATCGCGTGTAGGTTGACAAGCTTAACTCGAGTTGTCTCTCAAGGACCGACGTTCGGAATTTTTAATGTTTGTTTAATCACAATGTTTAACACGAGAACTTGTATAAATTTGGTTTTTGAAATTATCAACTACTAATAAGTTTAAAAGCATCAACTAATTATTTTAAACTAATTAATTGATCTTAATTAATTAACTAAAGTTTCAAACTAAATTATCTAAGAATTATTAATCTAGGGGTTTAAAAGAAATTTTAATTCTAAATTAATTATCTAGCATGCATGAACTTCTACGAATTAAATCTAAGCATGTGATTTCTCAAGAACAAGATCAATCTCAAAATTCTCAAGCAATAACATATTATAAACTAAATTATCAATTAATTATCAAAACTAAGCAATTATCAAACTAAGCATGAACAAAATCTCATCACCAAGCATGAACAATAAGAAAACGCAACAACTACATTAATAATAAAACTAAAATCTCAAGGTCCAAGTTTCAGCGATTCAATAGTTCAAAATGATCAAAATATCTAAACGGTTCAAAAACTCAAACGAAAACAATTAAATTCTAAAACTAAGATTAAACTAAGAAATAACTAAGGATTAGAGAACTTATTATTAAGCTAAAGTTGCTGGGAAGTAGCTCTGAAAATCGTGTGAACTCAGGGCGCCAATCGTCGAAGAAACGGATCTCGGATGGAAAAACATCGTTTCGTCGCTCGGGTCTTCGTTCTTCATCGTAGATCTTCAAAACTCGTCCAAGGGTGTCGAAATTCGGATTCCTAACCCTAGGATTGTTATTTGGAAGGTTTTTGGTGTGTGGTGTCCACCCAAAGTCGGATTATGGGGGGTTATTTATAGTTTTTGCATTTCTTGGACAACAAGCCATCATAAGTCGGTTTCTGGGCCCGTCTACGGTAGCAGTCTACGGTTACAAGTTTTTGCATTTCTTGGACAACAAGCCATCATAAGTCGGTTTCTGGGCCCGTCTACGGTAGCAGTCTACGGTTACAAGTAACCGTAGAACCAACCGTAATGCTCTCTGATGCCTTTCTACGGTAGCAGTCTGCGGTTACAAGTAACCGTAGAACCAACCGTAATGCTCTCTGAAATTTGCTACTTCTTCGCTGGAATGCTCGATTCTTGTCTGTTAATCATCACCTTTCATCTCTTACGCATTGAGCCCTTCCGGTTACTTAGCTGTAAAGTGAAAAACTACAAATAATCACTTATTTTCATCAATCTAGATCAAAAAGCGGTAAAATAAGCTGGACGTACAAATATACGAATCGAAGATTAAACTATCCAACTTATACCGAAAACAATAAGAAAAAGTAACTAAAATACCTACTAAAATCAAGACAATTACGTGCTAATCAGCGACACAAAACGATAACAAAAATACGTACAAAAATATGCAAATCAATCCTCAATCAACCTCGTATATGCGGTTAGAACTTGTCGAGGGTCGCTGGGTCTTATATTAGAAAGTGGTGATGGAAGGGGAAGGGGGACACATTAAAATCCACCAGAAGAAGATTGATTGTAATTATTAGAAATATTTACTAAAGATTGTCTTGCTTGGTGAGCAACACTATAAGCATCACAATTTCCACATTTGAAGTTTGTAAAAAAGGTCCTAATGCATCGTAATAAACTTTAAGTATATTTTCTAAACTCTCTACCCAATAATCCGGGTCAAGATTCTTGCAATAAAAAAAACCTCGGAAATATACAGAGAATATTTGACCCATTTACTAAACATATTAGCAATACATTCACCTAATTCAGGCGAGTTGATTAAAGAAAACTAACAAGTACAATTTGAATACATTGATCAAAAAGTAGTGTGGAGGTAGGATAATAAACACCGGATAAATTCAAGGTGTTGTTGTTAAAAGTTCTTAAAGGGATATCATATTATAACAATCATCCCACATATGCGTAAATAAAATGAAATCAACATCTTGATTATCAAAAAATTCACACAATGCATCTCTATATTCAAAAGAATCATTAAGAAATTTATAAGAGTTCCAACGATTTGGCACATCAATTGAAAAAAATTTGGATGCAAATCATTGGTTCGACAAAATTTATGCCATTTTCTTGAACCGAATCGTGTTTACGTAGATGATATATCATACTCCTAATCGGAGCAATTTTAGATTTAAAAGTGTTTAAACCATCTTGAACACATAAATTCAAAATATGATAAACGCATCTAACATGAAAAAATTTGCTGCCAATAGTGGGTTGATAAATTTTTTTTAACAAATCTAAACTAGCAGTATTAGCGGCGATATTATCAAATGAAATTGAAAAAAACTTGTTACCTAAATGATACTCGGACAAAACATTGGACATTTTGCGCGAAATATTCACCGCGGTATGCGGACTATCAAACTCTCTATATGCAATTAAACGTTTTTGCAAAGTTCAAGAATTATCAATCCAATGGCAAGTAATTCCCATATAATAATGATTATGATAGCAACCCGTCCTAAATATCCGAACATATAGAGACACTTTGAGGCAAAATATCAAATATTGAAATCAAATTCAACTTATACTCACCAACCATTTTTTCAATATCGCGAGTCAATTTATTTCGTAAAATCCTAGTGTTAGATAGATTAAATGCACCCCTAGTATAATCTTCATAATGATTACTATGCGCATGATTAAAAGAAGACCCATAATGGAAAAAATTTTGCAAGAAACTTTCTATGACCACTTTCGGTATATTGAAATAAACTAGAACTCGTACCTTTGGTCGTCGGTTCCCGACGCCGGCAGTAGATGAAGATGAGAAATTTAGTTGTGTTTGAGAGCTACCAGTGCCGTATTTGTCGGGATGCTTCTTCTCCAGGTGGTATTTGAGCGACCCATAGCATCTATAATTTTTAGAACCGAAGGCGTAATGACTCTTGCAATAATTGCGTTGCGCCCGATATTCGTCGTTGACCGTCGTTCTTGTGAAATGCAATCGAAAGATGGGAGATTTATATTCCCTCAGTTTCAATTGAGGCGGTGGCATATCACCCCGCTCCCTCCTCATCTTCATCCAATTTGACGACGGACCGGTGGTTCAGATTCGTCGGAGGTAGGTAAATCCTCTTTGAAATCATTTTGATTTCGCTCACCGAGGTTGATTTGATTATATAGATTTTCAACTTCTTCCGCCGTTATCTCATCGGAAACATAATCTCCGGTAGCGGCCGAAGATTCTCGTCGAGATCCTCGACCTCGACGAGAAGAGTTTGGAGTATTGGTATTGACATTACGAGAAGAACTTGCCATAGTAATATTATAAAAGATAATTAAGTAAACGAGATTAAGAAGAATAAGAATATTATTGATATTATTTTTGCACAAATTAGCAACTTGAGTTGAAAGCTTGAAAATATAAGAGAAGAAGAAGAATAGTAGAGAGGAATTGGTGTGAGGATTGGTGTTTGAGAGTGGGTATTTATGGTGTCAAAGTGTATTAATTTTTTTCGAAAAAACTAGCCGTTAACCGGTTCGGTTAACTGGCGGTTAAACCAGTTAACTGCCAACGACCAGTTTTTATTTTGAATTTCAGACGTTGATATTTGGTCTTAGCCGTTGATTTTAAACAACATTTAATAGGGGCGGTTTAACCTCCGTTTAAATCCACGGTTTTTTTTAAAGCAATTGTAACCGACGGTTACGGTTAGCCGGTCAAGTTAACCGTAACCAAACCACCGTGAATCGGTTGACGGTTACGGTTATAATCGGAACTGCCGGCGGTTAACCGGTTAACCTAAACCGAATCAACATCTCTAAGCAGAGTGGTGCCCACTAGGCGGAAATTCACAAGAATTATCAGAGATTGAGAGAAATTAATAAATCAGTTCCTCTATGTTGTGCTGAAAATGACATCCCAACAGCAGTCGGAGGTCACCCACAGAGACATAAGCGGAAGAAAGAAAGAAGCCACCCTATGATCATGAGAACAAGAGAAGGTTTACATGGAAACTAAGAAGGTTTTGGTCAAGAAAAAGGCTAGAAACTATAAATCAGGGCAAAGGACGGGGTTAAGTCAAAGTCGAGGCTCGTTTTCAAGCCAAGGATGCACTAGCAAGAGCTCCAACAAAATGAACTTTCAGATGAGCTCGTATCAGAGCTAATGAAAGTTTTAAAGATTACAATTATTGGACGTGTGGAGTTAAAGAGCATAATTATACAGATTTCCCTAAATATCAAAAAAGAGAACCAAGAGTTCGAGGAAGCTGTCTATTATAAAAATCTGGTACATGTGTATAAATTCGAGGATATCCCCTTGGATGAAAGCATCTATGAAGAAGAAATATACTCTGAAAATGGAAGTGAATTCAGAATCAGAGTGAAGAAGAATTTATTCAACAAGTAATAAAGGAGTATATGTCAGGATTCCTCTATCGTACCTGCGATTTCTCATAAAACACTTATGAGAATAATGAAGAAGACCCAAAGATCCAAATGTATGAAGGGTTTTATAATAAGATCAATGAAAAAGGCGATGGATAATTCACACGTATTTTCCATGATTTCTGTATATATTTGGCTATTGTTTTAGTTAGATTTGTTGTTAGTTTTTTGATATAAACTGGATAGATTGAGCATATTTTCGTATTTATATATCTCTAAGATGGACGTGGGTGGGCCCGCGAGTTGAGTTTCAAAGAAACTGAGCCCCGATTTGATGTATTACCTCTGACACTGGGTTACCAGTGTCAGCACACCGGATTGACCCGCTAAAGTCACGTCCGGTCGGATATTTCCTACTGAACTCACATCCGGTCGGATGTCAGATCCATCTGACCGGATGATACTGGGTTACCTAGTGTCAGCACTTGCCTTGACAGAAAACTCCATCCGGTCGGATGCAAGCGTTACAAACTCGAAATTGAAAAGATTTTCAGTTACGAAAGGGGACTTGAAGGCTAAAAAAGTCCAAGAACTCAGCCACATTCAAAAATTATTTTGGGATTCATTCACTGTTCGGTTCGTGACAGACTAGGACGAAATCCCTTTTCTCGAACCTCTTGGGGATGACAACCCAAGAGCGTTCTTGAATTCTTCTTCATCTTATCTTCCCACTTTCTAAATTTAAACTTTAGCTTTTCAGTTTTGGTGGATTATAAATCGTTAATTGTTGCTCAGACGTTGGATGTAGATTAGTGTTTATTCGTGCGATTCTTGGTTTGAACATTGGCAATTTGCATTTCCATTAGTAAGCTTTCGATTTTCCCCTTGTTTTAATATTTCAATTCATGTTTCTATTGAATATGTATTGTTTGTTGAATTTTTATGCTCTTATGATTGGTAGCTAAGTTTTACGTTGAATTATTGCACTTGTTGGTTATGCTCTTGTGTTCGGTTTTATTTTAATTGTTCATGAATATTAATTTTTCACTATTTTTACTTTCTTGTCAATTATGATTAATTTTTGGCACACAACAAATAAGATGCTTCATAAGTACATTTTGTATATGGCATAAAAATGGTAATATGCGTCAAAAATTTTTTTCATCAGTCTTATCTTTATGTTTACGCTTCCACTATATGTAACCCTAGCCACGTCATTCATATAGTCTATATTACATATAGATATATATACATGTCTCTCTCTCAGCCGCTCCACACATTCAGAAATGCGATCCTCAGATCCGAGTAAATTAAATTGGCGATGGAAATGAAATGTCTCAGCGTATAAATGGTAAGACTCTTGCTGTTTATTTTTTTTTTTTTAGGTTTGACTCTTATCGTTTCAAATCAACTAATCTCGTTTCTCTTTGATGAACACTAAAGACATACCTTCATCGTGTTGATGTTAAATAATGATAGTAAGTTGATTTCAGTTGTTTCTATCTCATGAGATTTTTAATTGATGATATGTTCTTTAATTTTTATAGTTAAATTTGGTTCCAACTAGATTCAACTGGGACTAGAGGGAATTAGAATTTCTAAATCTTATCTCATGACCTTGGATCACAATTTTTCTGTAGCTATAACTCAATTTCGATATATATATATATATGAACATTAGTATTATTCTTACAAAAGTAATAGTTATATGCTCCGATAAATTCCGACAATCTCTGTTTTGAATTTCAGGACTAAACTGATTTGGGGATTCCACATATGCCTTTAGGTGTTGTCAATCATTTCACGATCTGCTATT
>BMAC01000023.1:1144214-1187992 GCA_014905375.1 Phtheirospermum japonicum | reverse complement strand
CGAAGCAAGATGCTTCACCTCGTTCAAAAATAAAAACCTCACTTAACTCTCATAACGTAGCCTTAAAATATAGGCTATTTCTCAACTCGATACTCTAAACCGACTTGAAGCTCATACCACTTAAACACAATTGAAACTTATAATTTGCTTCTTACAATTACACAACTCTTTGCCTTTAAACATTAGGCTTCAAGAAAATAAACAATAAAACAAAAGCCTTCATTAGCGCATAGGCAATGACTAACACGATTCAACTAGACTCACCATCCTTCTTTTTTTTCTCTTTTTTTTTAATATATTTTTCCCCCCTTTATTCTTTTTTATGGTTTTTTTTTTGAAGGATGGTGATCCTTTATTACAAAAATTCATAAACTCCTAATAAAATCTCCAAAACACTAATAACCAATAAAAATAACGAACTCCTACCCCACGCTTTTAGTGGGTTTGCAAGAGTCGACTCAATAAAATCACTCAGGGCTATAGGCATGGATTATTTGGCTATGATTGGCTCATTCGGAATTTATAGTGGACTAAAAATTTATGGATATGGCCGGAATAGGGTTTTTTTTTTCTGTGCCTTAACCTCATTTTCAAAATCAACTACACACAGCGGTTTCAAAGAGATATCAAATCAGAAACTCATTCAAGCACATGCAAAGATGATAAACACTCAGGCTACTCACAGGCTTTTTGCATGAAAAAGTTTTGAATTGACGCTGCTTTTAAGGTTTTGCGAAATCAATTGCGTACAAGTACCATTTTAACCGTAGAACCAACCGTAATGCTCTCTGATGCCTTTCTACGGTAGCAGTCTGCGGTTACAAGTAACCGTAGAACCAACCGTAATGCTCTCTGAAATTTGCTACTTCTTCGCTGGAATGCTCGATTCTTGTCTGTTAATCATCACCTTTCATCTCTTACGCATTGAGCCCTTCCGGTTACTTAGCTGTAAAGTGAAAAACTACAAATAATCACTTATTTTCATCAATCTAGATCAAAAAGCGGTAAAATAAGCTGGACGTACAAATATACGAATCGAAGATTAAACTATCCAACTTATACCGAAAACAATAAGAAAAAGTAACTAAAATACCTACTAAAATCAAGACAATTACGTGCTAATCAGCGACACAAAACGATAACAAAAATACGTACAAAAATATGCAAATCAATCCTCAATCAACCTCGTATATGCGGTTAGAACTTGTCGAGGGTCGCTGGGTCTTATATTAGAAGTGGTGATGGAAGGGGAAGGGGACACATTAAAATCACCAGAAGAAGATTGATTGTAATTATTAGAAATATTTACTAAAGATTGTCTTGCTTGGTGAGCAACACTATAAGCATCACAATTTCCACATTTGAAGTTTGTAAAAAAGGTCCTAATGCATCGTAATAAACTTTAAGTATATTTTCTAAACTCTCTACCCAATAATCCGGGTCAAGATTCTTGCAATAAAAAAAACCTCGGAAATATACAGAGAATATTTGACCCATTTACTAAACATATTAGCAATACATTCACCTAATTCAGGCGAGTTGATTAAAGAAAACTAACAAGTACAATTTGAATACATTGATCAAAAAGTAGTGTGGAGGTAGGATAATAAACACCGGATAAATTCAAGGTGTTGTTGTTAAAAGTTCTTAAAGGGATATCATATTATAACAATCATCCCACATATGCGTAAATAAAATGAAATCAACATCTTGATTATCAAAAAATTCACACAATGCATCTCTATATTCAAAAGAATCATTAAGAAATTTATAAGAGTTCCAACGATTTGGCACATCAATTGAAAAAAAATTTGGATGCAAATCATTGGTTCGACAAAATTTATGCCATTTTCTTGAACCGAATCGTGTTTACGTAGATGATATATCATACTCCTAATCGGAGCAATTTTAGATTTAAAAGTGTTTAAACCATCTTGAACACATAAATTCAAAATATGATAAACGCATCTAACATGAAAAAATTTGCTGCCAATAGTGGGTTGATAAATTTTTTTTAACAAATCTAAACTAGCAGTATTAGCGGCGATATTATCAAATGAAATTGAAAAAAACTTGTTACCTAAATGATACTCGGACAAAACATTGGACATTTTGCGCGAAATATTCACCGCGGTATGCGGACTATCAAACTCTCTATATGCAATTAAACGTTTTTGCAAAGTTCAAGAATTATCAATCCAATGGCAAGTAATTCCCATATAATAATGATTATGATAGCAACCCGTCTAAATATCCGAACATATAGAGACACTTTGAGGCAAAATATCAAATATTGAAATCAAATTCAACTTATACTCACCAACCATTTTTTCAATATCGCAAGTCAATTTATTTCGTAAAATCCTAGTGTTAGATAGATTAAATGCACCCCTAGTATAATCTTTATAATGATTACTATGGCCATGATTAAAAGCAAGACCCATAATGGAAAATTCTTTTTGCAAGAAACTTTCTATGACCACTTTCTGTATATTGAAATAAACTAGAACTCGTACCTTGGTCGTCGGTCCCGACGCCGGCAGTAGATGAAGATGAGAAATTTAGTTGTGTTTGAGAGCTACCAGTGCCGTATTTGTCGGGATGCTTCTTCTCCAGGTGGTATTTGAGCGACCCATAGCATCTATAATTTTTAGAACCTAAGGCGTAATGACTCTTGCAATAATTGCGTTGCGCCCGATATTCATCGTTGACCGTCGTTCTTGTGAAATGCAATCGAAAGATGGGAGATTTATATTCCCTTAATTTCAATTGAGGCGGTGGCATATCACCCGCTTCCTCCTCATCTTCATCCAATTTGACGACGACCGGTGGTTCAGATTCGTCGGAGGTGGGTAAATCCTCTTTGAAATCATTTTGATTTCGCTCACCGAGGTTGATTTGATTATATAGATTTTCAACTTCTTCCGCCGTTATCTCATCGGAAATATAATCTCCGGTAGCGGCCAAAGATTCTCGTCGAGATCCTCGACCTCGACGAGAAGATTTTGGAGTATTGGTATTGACATTACGAGAAGAACTTGCCATAGTAATATTATAAAAGATAATTAAGTAAAACGAGATTAAGAAGAATAAGAATATTATTGATATTATTTTTTGCACAAATTAGCAACTTGAGTTGAA
Source organism: Phtheirospermum japonicum (assembly GCA_014905375.1). Lineage (NCBI taxonomy): Eukaryota > Viridiplantae > Streptophyta > Magnoliopsida > Lamiales > Orobanchaceae > Phtheirospermum > Phtheirospermum japonicum. The sequence continues at coordinate 1,184,851 of BMAC01000023.1, read as the reverse complement.
GCTTGAAAATATAAGAGAAGAAGAAGAATAGTAGAGAGGAATTGGTGTGAGGATTGGTGTTTGAGAGTGGGGTATTTATGGTGTCAAAGTGTATTAATTTTTTTTCGAAAAACTAGCCGTTAACCGGTTCGGTTAACTGGCGGTTAAACCAGTTAACTGCCAACGACCAGTTTTTATTTTGAATTTCAGACGTTGATATTTGGTCTTAGCCGTTGATTTTAAACAACATTTAATAGGGGCGGTTTAACCTCCGTTTAAATCCACGGTTTTTTTTAAAGCAATTGTAACCGACGGTTACGGTTAGCCGGTCAAGTTAACCGTAACCAAACCACCGTGAATCGGTTGACGGTTACGGTTATAATCGGAACTGCCGGCGGTTAACCGGTTAACCTAAACCGAATCAACATCTCTAAGCAGAGTGGTGCCACTAGGCGGAAATTCACAAGAATTATCAGAGATTGAGAGAAATTAATAAATCAGTTCCTCTATGTTGTGCTGAAAATGACATCCCAACAGCAGTCGGAGGTCACCCACAGAGACATAAGCGGAAGAAAGAAAGAAGCCACCCTATGATCATGAAACAAGAGAAGGTTTACATGGAAACTAAGAAGGTTTTGGTCAAGAAAAAGGCTAGAAACTATAAATCAGGGCAAAGGACGGGGTTAAGTCAAAGTCGAGGCTCGTTTTCAAGCCAAGGATGCACTAGCAGAGCTCCAACAAAATGAACTTTCAGATGAGCTCGTATCAGAGCTAATGAAAGTTTTAAAGATTACAATTATTGGACGTGTGGAGTTAAAGAGCATAATTATACAGATTTCCCTAAATATCAAAAAAGAGAACCAAGAGTTCGAGGAAGCTGTCTATTATAAAAATCTGGTACATGTGTATAAATTCGAGGATATCCCCTTGGATGAAAGCATCTATGAAGAAGAAATATACTCTGAAAATGGAAGTGAATTCAGAATCAGAGTGAAGAAGAATTTATTCAACAAGTAATAAAGGAGTATATGTCAGGATTCCTCTATCGTACCTGCGATTTCTCATAAAACACTTATGAGAATAATGAAGAAGACCCAAAGATCCAAATGTATGAAGGGTTTATAATAAGATCAATGAAAAAGGCGATGGATAATTCACACGTATTTTCCATGATTTCTGTATATATTTGGCTATTGTTTTAGTTAGATTTGTTGTTAGTTTTTGATATAAACTGGATAGATTGAGCATATTTTCGTATTTATATATCTCTAAGATGGACGTGGGTGGGCCCGCGAGTTGAGTTTCAAAGAAACTGAGCCCCGATTTGATGTATTACCTCTGACACTGGGTTACCCAGTGTCAGCACACCGGATTGACCCGCTAAAGTCACGTCCGGTCGGATATTTCCTACTGAACTCACATCCGGTCGGATGTCAGATCCATCTGACCGGATGATACTGGGTTACCTAGTGTCAGCACTTGCTTGACAGAAAACTCCATCCGGTCGGATGCAAGCGTTACAAACTCGAAATTGAAAAGATTTTCAGTTACGAAAGGGGACTTGAAGGCTAAAAAAGTCCAAGAACTCAGCCACATTCAAAAATTATTTTGGGATTCATTCACTGTTCGGTTCGTGACAGACTAGGACGAAATCCCTTTTCTCGAACCTCTTGGGGATGACAACCCAAGAGCGTTCTTGAATTCTTCTTCATCTTATCTTCCCACTTTCTAAATTTAAACTTTAGCTTTTCAGTTTTGGTGGATTATAAATCGTTAATTGTTGCTCAGACGTTGGATGTAGATTAGTGTTTATTCGTGCGATTCTTGGTTTGAACATTGGCAATTTGCATTTCCATTAGTAAGCTTTCGATTTTCCCCTTGTTTTAATATTTCAATTCATGTTTCTATTGAATATGTATTGTTTGTTGAATTTTTATGCTCTTATGATTGGTAGCTAAGTTTTACGTTGAATTATTGCACTTGTTGGTTATGCTCTTGTGTTCGGTTTTATTTTAATTGTTCATGAATATTAATTTTTCACTATTTTTACTTTCTTGTCAATTATGATTAATTTTTGGCACACAACAAATAAGATGCTTCATAAGTACATTTTGTATATGGCATAAAAATGGTAATATGCGTCAAAAATTTTTTTCATCAGTCTTATCTTTATGTTTACGCTTCCACTATATGTAACCCTAGCCACGTCATTCATATAGTCTATATTACATATAGATATATATACATGTCTCTCTCTCAGCCGCTCCACACATTCAGAAATGCGATCCTCAGATCCGAGTAAATTAAATTGGCGATGGAAATGAAATGTCTCAGCGTATAAATGGTAAGACTCTTGCTGTTTATTTTTTTTTTTTTTAGGTTTGACTCTTAATCGTTTCAAATCAACTAATCTCGTTTCTCTTTGATGAACACTAAGACATACCTTCATCGTGTTGATGTTAAATAATGATAGTAAGTTGATTTCAGTTGTTTCTATCTCATGAGATTTTTAATTGATGAATATGTTCTTTAATTTTTATAGTTAAATTTGGTTCCAACTAGATTCAACTGGGACTAGAGGGAATTAGAATTTCTAAATCTTATCTCATGACCTTGGATCACAATTTTTCTGTAGCTATAACTCAATTTCGATATATATATATATATGAACATTAGTATTATTCTTACAAAAAGTAATAGTTATATGCTCCGATAAATTCCGACAATCTCTGTTTTGAATTTCAGGACTAAACTGATTTGGGGATTCCACATATGCCTTTAGGTGTTGTCAATCATTTCACGATCTGCTATTTGTGAAAGATAAGTTATCCCAAGTTGAGAAGTTAGAAGTTGTTTCTAAGAATGATTATATGTGAAAAATGTGTGTGAATGTAGAATCTCATTAAATTCCACTTATGATATACCCAAAAAATATATCATCATAATCCCTTAAGTAATACCGAACCCACATACTAATTCATGCTTTCAAACACCGTATAAGTTCTCTAATCTAATTAAAATCTCAAGTTTCGAGTGAATTAATCCTAACCTTGAGTTGATTTTAATTCATGTTTGGTAATAATTGTAATTTATTTAATTTTAATATTTTTACTTTCTTACCGATACTCGTCTCTTTCTTCGATCTGCACCAAAATAGTCATGGGCACAGAAGAGAAAGACTCGTCAAAAGCTATGGATTGGAAAAGTATGGAGCCGGCGAGCACCGATTCTGGTGACGGAGCATCTGTAAAGAAACGGCCCCCGAAAAGGATAAGACAAGTTCCGGAATATTATTTCCTTCCTCGAAAACCTCTACCGTACACAGTTCTGTTTTACGGGTCATGTATAGCTGCTGGAATTGGCGCCGGCATGCTCATCGAAGTTTGGTTGAACAAAAAGGCCGAAGGTATATATATGGCTTTGACTCTCTGTTCTTGACTTGATTTTAATATAAATAAATTATCCTCACCAGTTAATCTTGTATTTAAAAGGAAAACAAAAGAATTTTAATGATTACTGGAGATTTGTGCTCATCGTTTTTTTTTTAATTTATTTTATTTGTGCATGATATGCAGTTAATTTGTACGATTAACATATATTTTTATTTGTTGCTCTTACAGAGGAAAGAGGTGTCACCGCCGAGTCTGACAAATAACAAGTTGGTAGTTTTGCGACAACTAACGGGTTTTACTCGACAAAGCCTTTTGTGGTTCTACTTATATAAGCTTGATTCTGGTAAGGTGGTGGAAATTTAGCCTACAACACGCTGATACTCTGTCTGAATCAAAGGTCCTTAATAATGATGCGACGTATTGACGTATTTTCTTCTTCTTCTTCTCCTTCTTCTTCTTCTTTTTTGATGGGTATCTATCTTACGCTGTTTCTAGTTGTTAAGTGCTTTGCCAACACAATTGTCTCTGAATTCTATTTACAACTGAAAGGCACTCATTTTTGATGCTTTAATGTATTAGTTCTAATTAGTTGTTATGCTAAAGTAGTCAAAATGATTGAGTAGATTCGTTTTTTTTTTCCTTCTTACGACGCGAAAATAAAATATGGGTTCTCGACGTGCCGAACGAAATACCTATCCGCGATTGAGTTTGGATTGGAATTCTGATTTATGTAGACCTCTTTTATGGATATTGTTATCGTGTGCCTCTACGAGAAATGCTTCTTGTTGGTATTTGGTATTCAATGAAAACATATTCTATCAATTTCAGTTGGCAGATTTATTACGTCGATTTCATAGTTCACATTTTTTTTGTTTAGTGGTAAAGTTAATAATATAGGCATAAATCCTTGTGGGGATTATTATTGTCCTTTTGTAGTATAAGTTGATTCTACTTATGCTTGTCTACAATTGGATATGACAATGATAGTAGTATGCATGATGTTCATAAACTTTCTTGTATTGGAGCTCTCAAGTCTTCGTACATCTTTTCATGGTTTAGAGAATGTTAGAATGGTCATTTTTTGTGGTGTAAATGGAAATAGTTTACAGTAAAACTGGGAAACGGGTAATAAGACCCTGAAGTGTTTTTTAAGTACAAATATACCCTTAATGTCTGGAAAAGATTTTGTATACGCCCCTGAAATTGTTGGGTACACTCATCGGCTCAAATGATTTGGTGGATGGAGAACCAACGCAACTAGGATTTGGGCTTATTTTATTTGTATTTTTGGCTCTTCTATCTTATTAATGGCTCACAAATAAATAGCCCAACTAACAACTACCAGCCAAGACTCGGTTTTCTCTTATTTATTTTCCCTCACCCAATTTCTCTTTTCTCTTCATTCTTCAAAAAGGAAAAAATAAAAAGAAAGTAATTCTATCTGCATCCATGCTACACACCAATAAACACGTATTTTTACTATGATAGTATAAGTGTTCTGAAACGAGATAAAAGTGATAAGAGAGTGATCAAAGAATGAGGTTTATTATGAGAATTTAACTCCTTTTATAGGTACAATATTAAGGTTTAGAGGTAGAAAGGATATTCACATATTATATAATATTACATTTAATTAATTACAATACTCTTCCTTGAATGACTTTAATATATTGTCTCGTTAAAACATTGGCAGCAATACCAAATGGAACAAATTCTTATAGAAGGAAAAAAGAGTACTACGTTACTCACCCTAAAAACCTTCGATGTAGATCTTTACATTCTCAGCAAAACCAAATGAGACAAGATCTTGTTGAAGAAAAAGAAGTACAACGTTACTTCCCCTAAAAACCTTTAGTGTTGATCTTTGAGCCGCCGAATGTTAATCTTGTGTACAAATTTTCTAAACAATGATTTTTGTAATGTCTCCGTGATTAAGTCTGCCAAATTATCACTTGACCGAATTTGTTGGATATCGATGTTACTAGTCTTTTTGAGATCTTGTGTGTAGAAGTTATGAGATATACACCTTGTCTTGTCACCTTTTATGTAGCCACATATGAGTTATATGATACACGGAATATATCTTTTCACACTTATAGTGTTCAAGTGTTGTCTCATTAAAACCTTACCAGAAAACTCTTGTGGGACAAAAACAGATCGAAGTAAAAAGAGTACAACTGCTCTCACTGGCTTCAATCGGTAGCATTTCTCGAGTTCATCGTCTTATCTATTTTCAAACTTTGAAATATAATATGATTTATTAACTATTCATGAGTTTAATACCATAGTTGATATTTATACATCATTATCATGCAAAGAATATACCTAGTCGAAATCTTCCAAGGAAAAACCTGAGTGAATGAAAAAGAATAAATGATTCTTTGAATATGCTCATAATGTTACCTCATTAAAAATCTTACTTGGAAAACCCAATGGGACAAAACCTCAGTTAAGGGAAAAAGAGTGCAATGCATATCTCATTATATTAATTGAAAATGTTACAAATATACTTCAAGCATATCAAAATCCTTCTAGGATTTCATTTCATTCATGATATTTTTCTATATTGCCGGTTGAATAAAACTTCAAGTTTCAATATCATCCACCGCGTACAAGTATGCTCTTGTAGCATAAATCTTTATTCATTTATTATTGACAACATATTTCATACGAATGAACTTCTAGTATGATATATAGCAATATATAAAATTGCAAACTCAATCTTGGCCAAATAATTGTCAATAACTTTTAATTAATTCAAGACACCATCCTCGCTATTATTAAACTCATGAGTATAATATAGTCGACTAATTTTCTTATTGATTTTATTTGATCCAATTATATAGACATAACCTCACTACAAAAAAAAACGGGATTGCCGACATCACAATCCGTCGGTAAGTAACTTACCTATGGCTTACCGACGGACCTACGGCGTCGGTGAATCCTTTATCGGTAATTTCAATTGCCGACGGAATATCTAGTCGTCGGTAAATGGCGACGTCAATTTCGACGGGTACAACCGTCGGGAATCTTATTAATTAAATAAATAAAAAAAATTATCGACAAATTTCATGTCCGTCGGTAAATATAAATAATATTATTAGCACAACCAATTCCTCAATCATCGTTAAAACATCTGATTTTTTCGTGATTCAAATTCTCGATTTCTAAACTCATTTTCACAACTATAGTGCCCTGTTTTTGGCGCTTGATCAGTTACCCGAGCATCAAACGAATAGTAGTTCTCATTATTAATTAGAGATTCATAAACATGAAAAATTAAATTTAATAACAAATCTAGCATTTGGCACACGATTGAGAGATCTGATCATAAAAATTTCATGAATTTCATTCTGAAATTGTATTTGGTGTTGAAAAGTTGGGGTGAAATGGAAATATGGTATATTGGTTTTTTTTTTGAATTATTATGATTAGTAGTGGTAGGTATTTTTAAAGTATTTAAGTTTCTTTATATAATCATTCATAATTATATTTCAACTAATTTTACGGTCTCAACTCATCGATAATTTTATTAGTCTCAGTCAATAATTTCTCGATCGTCTTTTTAAAATAATTTTAGTTTTAAAAAAATTAAAAAAACGTAAATGTGAACATATTAATGCGAGTTCTGGGGTACGGACAAAAAAGTAAATACCATGAAAGGAAGCACAACAAATGTTTTTCATGGTATTTATTTCTTTGCCTCTACCCAAGACTTGCACTATCATGTTCACATTTACATTTTTCAGTTAAAAAAAAGGCTTTTAAAAAGACGATCGAGGAACTATTGACTGAGACTAATAAAATCATCGATGAATTGAGACCAAAAAATTAGTTGAAATATAATTATAAATGATCATATAAAGAAACCTAAATACATTAGGAACATCAGTCACTACTAATCATAAGAAGTCCAACAAAAGAACCAATATATCCATGTTTCCATTTCACCACAACTTTTCAACACCAAAAAAAATTCAGGATTAAATTCATGAAATGTTATGATCAGATTTTTCAAACGTGTGTCAAATGCTATATTTTTTATTAAATTTAATTTTTCATGTTTATAAATGTCTAATTAATAATGAGAACTACTATCCGTTTGATGCTCGGGTAACTGATTAAGCATAAAAATAGGGCACTATGATTGTGAAAATGAGCTTAGAGATAGAGGACTTGAATCACGAGAAATCGGATGTTGTTAAGACGATCGAGGAATTGACTAAGACTAATAAAATTATAAGGTAAATATTAAATAGGTTATATTATCATTATTATTAATAATCTTATTTTTGGTTATATTTTTATTATTAATTTTATTTTTTTGGTATGTGGAAATAAAGAATTTAGGAGAATTATTATGAATTATTGGAGGTTTGATTATATTTTACTTAAGTATGTTAAATTGTTGTTTTTGGTTATATTATCATCATCATCATCATCATCATCATCATCATCATCATCATCATCATCATTATTATTAATTTGTTTATATTATTATTATTAATTATATTTTTTGTTATATCGTTATTATTAATTTTAACTTTTCTTTGAGCAAAATTTTTATTTGATACTAAATTCCAAACGGGTCTAAGGTACGTATTGTAAAAGGAAACAATTCAAACTTTAGTATCAAACTACATACTTGATACTAAATCGAATTAAACAACAAAATTAAATCAAACTCCCTATTGTTCTTACCATATTAATCATACAAATTTTAAAAACAAAAATATCAATCAACAATATCAACCAATCAATCACATGTACACAATATCAACAAACCATAATATATGTGGTGATCGGTATGTGGGTTTAATTCATTTCAAAACCACCATCCCCAACAATTTAAAACTTTTTAAAACCACCATCATTTAAAAAAAAAAACCCACATGTACAACAATATCAACAAACCAGTAATATATGTGGGTGATAGGTATTGTGGATGTTAATTCATTTGTCAAAAACCACCATCCGCCCCAACAATTTAAAACTTTTTTAAAACCACCATCATTAAAGAAAATTGAAAATCGTTTTGGAGGGATGAAACCTCCCGCCGGCGCCGTACACCACATCATCACCGAAGTCTACCCAACCAATCACAACATCAATCAATCATAATATATATATATATATATATATATATATATATATATATATATATATATATATATATATATATATATATATATATATATATATAAAACTAAAAAAAATAACATACATTATACAATAACACACATGAAACACAACCTAATTAGCCCTAATTCTATATAAATATTCATAATCGAATTCAATTTATAAATAATTACAAATCAAATCCTAAAATAAAACTTAATTGCATAAAAGGACCCTAAACCTAAAATCATTCATAAATGCATAAATCAAGCATAAATTCTAAAATTGAATCCCCATTTCAATTTCTCAAAATCTAATTCCTAAATTCATATCAAATTAAATCAAAACCCTATTTAAAAAAATATTAAATTTGAATTAAAAGGCTAACATACCTTAATATATGATGTTGACGGTACTTCGATGACACTCTGGCGGTGCTCTGACGGTGGCAACGGCGGTGGCGGTGGCGGCTCCTCTCGCGAGCCCTAACCCTATTTTTGGTTGTGGGGGTGGTGAAATGAATCTGTCAACGCTGGGGGGCTCTTTATATTAAGTTTACCGACGGACATGATTCCGTCGGTAAATCCTCCGGTAGAGAAATCCGGAGTTGCCAACGGACAGGATTCCATCGGTAAATAAACACCGGCGTAGCCGACGAACATATTTCCGTCGGCAATTAATATTCCATTTATTTTTTATTTATTAAAAAATTGTCGACGGACAATTTCTGTTGACAAATTTGGCGGTCTTTTTGCTGCCAACTTCCCGAGAACTTGCCGATGGACACATACACCGATGACAGCTTTTCGTCGGGAGTCCGTCGGCAATTTGTGTCATCGAAAAAGCCGTCGGTAATTTTCGTTGGCTTTTTCAAATTTTTTTTTTTTGTAGTGCTTATCGAGATCTCTCTATTCTGGAATTACCATCAGGTACCGAAACCTTTTCAAGGGTTTATAATTTGTTATGTATGTTTAATCTACTGAAGTATAACGTTTAGTAAGAAGACCATCACAAATAATTGCTTTATATAAAGGATAAATATTTGAATCAATCATTACCATGTTTTAGGCATGTCATCTTAATCCTCTTATAGGATTTTATATAACTTTCAAGTTTGATCCTTTAAACTTGAAAACCATTGATAACCTTATAGTCAGTAATCTAAAATGCAAATTTTCGCTACAAACTTCAGGTTTGATTAAACTTTACGAGGATTATATTTATGCATTACATATTTTTGGTTACCATAACATATGCATTTCATATTTCTTGTTACCATAACATATGTTTATTCTCCCTCTAATGCTTAGAATATTATTTATTTTACAATTACTAAAAAACTATGAGAAAAACATATCTTTATTTGATATGTTCAGCTTTCGCTATCCATTTTGACATGCGGTGGGGCGATTACAAATATCGCACTTGTTTCACTTTTGATGGAAACTTCTAAATATAAGCCATGGACAGGGGTATCACATATATTCTCATATTTGACATATCTAATGTAACTAGTGAAATATTCATTTCACATAATTACAAAAATTGTTCTCATCAAATAATATAACAAACATCATGAGGCATATCAATTGATTTTGCGAACCATAGTCAAAAAAAATATAATTATCAATGACTTTTGTAAATAAATTTGCTACCAAATTATTATTGTATTTATTAGATACATACGGTACTTTGCTCTCATAGCCAGTAGAGCAAATATTCTCATAAACTTCTGGTTATGATAATAACATGCAATCTTCTAGTGGATTCATGGAGGGTGAATGGACCCAAAAGATCTCACCACGTAATATAAAACATGAATATTATTAGTACCTAAGTCCAATTAAACTAGTGATAATTTAATTATTAATTTTGCTGAGAACATGTAGCATTAAAAATAAATAAATGAATCTTCATACTCTTTACAAATTAATAAATTGGGATGGTGATACCAGTCATGACAAATCATGATAATACTGAACTTCAAGTTCAAATTGAAAAAGGTAATTTCTAACTCCTTTAGAGCTTTAATTGAACTTTCGAGTTTGATACTAAATTGTCTCAAATTCTTATGGGTATTTCAAGTAAAAATCAAAGTCCTGGTTGATTTATATTTCAAATTGTATCACCACGAGCTTGTAACTCAAGTGGTATCACTAACCCTTTATGGTGAGTATAAGGGTTCAAACCCTGGACCTCTCATATTTTTTTTGAGGTTTTCTTAACTTTCTAACCACTCCGCCCAACTGATTACAAAAATATTCTAAATTATATCAAAACAATTACAAAAAAATTACTTGTGATATTATTAAGATTTGTACTACTTCAAAAATACAATCAATTTAAAGTTTTAATATTTATAAGAATCCATAACATATCAATAATACTTATGGTATATTTTTTTTCAAATATGATAAGTTTTTGTATAAGAAATATGCTCTTTGGAGCATTATCAAGTAGTAATGATTGATTTGATGTGTTACTCCTTCGTGAGTATACTTGGTTTTTAATATTGCATATGACAAAGTGCCATTTTTCAAAAAGCAAGAAGTATCCAACTGAATATCCACTCTATTTGTTAATGATATTGACATACTGGCCTACTTGTTAGCTAGGCGTTGCTATGGATGACATGTGTCGTCATATGGTAGCTCTAGAAGCTGAGTTGGCAACTTCTGGTAGTTTGTGCTAAAATGATACCTTGTTTGGATTCTTGACCAAGGTATAAAATAGTATTTTTCTTCATTTCAAGCTTTTCAATATAAATCAAGGTTTCTAGTTATTTCTTCTTCCTCTATAAAGCCGTTGCTTATCCTCTTTAGTTCTTCTCGAATAAATTCTCAGTTTTTTTTCTAAAATCATAGAGTTGATTAACCATCAAGTAATTCCAATTAAAACTTACCAATCGATCTATTTTAGTGTTCTTAGATTTGTTTGAATATAATTTTTATTTAACTTAAATAATTTTCTTTTTTGATTTTCTCATCCATGTGTTAATATTTTATACAGATCAAATACATATGTTGGATTATTAATTCACTATTCACCGATCTGTGATATTCATTTTTTTCTCGGTTGATTTAGAGGTTTCAACATGATATGCTTTTATTATATAAGTTATTTCTCAAATTCAAGTTTTTCGTTTAACACATGGATGCGAAAATAAATAGAGAACTTGATTTCCAATAAAGAACTTAAAATCTCTGCAATTGTTTGACCTCCGTGATTCATTTTATTTGTTTCTATTTTATAGGTTTGCACCGGTAAAATGAGTTTTGCCTATACTTAATAGGTTGTTTCCTTCTTGCGTATTTATTGAGACAGAAAGAGAATGTTACAAAAATTCCGAGAATCTTTTTAGTTTGGCCGCTCTAAAATCGAAAATTCTTGAAACCAAACCATTATTTGAGATTGTTTGTGAATCAAAATTATTTCTATCAGAATCGACCACTATCTAATTCTTATTATTTTTTTATTTGATTTGTTTAATCTTCGAAGTTCGATTTTGGGGAAAAGACGGAGGGATTTCAGTGGAAGCGTGAAATGATCGCATCTGGGTTGGTATTTTTTAAAGTTCATATATTTTCTTCATAATTACAAATGGTATGGCAGTTTATGAACATAATGGTTTTTTGTGAATTTTCTTATACTGATTATAGATTCAGTTTTTTTCGGCACGATTTGTTTCTTCTAATTGTTTGTTTTTGGTTTTTCCTATTTTTGCAGAGTTTGTATCATTATCAATGGCATCCCACATGGTTCCTACAGATTCTCATATTTCACTCGACCGACGAATCAGTAAATATTATAAGATTTACTATATTTTTTTAAGAATTTTCATTCTTATTAGTTACTATTGTGATTGTTTAGGCATTTTTCTTTAGTAATTCATGGGTAGTTCTCAATAATGATTCTTTCATGGCTAATTTGAATGTTTAGGCATATTACTTTGGCTATCCATTACTTCTTTTATTATTAGTTGATTTTTTTTTATTTTCAGTATAAAGTTCCAATCGAGATAAATATAATCTGCAATAGGATTTTTTTCTTGTTAACCTTTCTTATTTTTCCTTAATTAATGTATCAATTTATTTAGACGATTTTTGTACCGTAAATCTTTAGGTATGCTCTTTTTTAAGTTTGTGAAATTGGATTTTTTAATGGGATCTGATCTTTCGTTCATGACAGTGTTTATTAACCCCCTTTTTAAGCCATCTGTTTCTTTGAGATCCTATAGTGCAAGACCGAACTAGAAATGAATCGAACTTTTTTACACTTACTTTTTGTTTAAGAAAAGTTCATCCACAAGAGAACGGAGCGATTGTAGGTGATAAGTTTGACTCTAGTCGAATCTCTATATGAATGACAATCAGAATCGAAATGTTCATTTAGACACAACTTAACTAAACACACGATCAAGAAAATTGGTAATTTGTTTATTTTCAAGAATGATAAAAAATTGAGTAACAAGACTTTCAATCTCAACAAAGCAAGTAATCGATAAAACTAACGAATCAAATGAGTTCTATGAAAATATGAATTAAACGCGATAAAAGATGATAAATAATATGTAGACGACTAAAGGTGTTCGATAAAAATACTAGAACCAAAATAACCATGAAATTTGCTAACACCTAAACAACGAAGGATTACTAACCTAGATTAAATAAACAAGAAAACCACTAAAGAAATTCACCAACATACATAAATAAAATCAGCCCAATACATATGATTAAATGAAATCCAAGATGAACACAAGCAATATAATGAAAAACAATAATCGAATTCACAAGATTTTTTCAAGAATTGAGCTATTGAAATTACCCAAACGTATTAAAAAAACAAATCGCAGAAAAAGAAATCAAAGAGCTCCCAACGAGCTGAATTTCCAATCTCCAAACACTGGATCGCTCGAAACCAATAAACAAAAGTGACTTATTGACAGAAGAATCATGCAAGGGTAAAAAGAAAGATTCAAATATTCAAAAGAGGGAAGTCTAGGTTAAAAAATGGTAAGTGGTGAGTTCTGGACGCAGGTGGAGAGTTTTGATGCTTAAATAGTGTCAATCGAGGAGGGCGTCGTGGTAGTTTCTCTTGAAAATGATGATCGTCATTCTTCTGTTGATGCCGGCTATCGATTGATGGTGGCGTGTTGTTGTGGGTCGATCGACTACGGCTGTCGACTCAGCTGGAAGGTGCTCATCAATGTCACGTCGACGGGCTACGTAGATTGATGGTGGCGGTATATCTCGACAGGTCGATCGATTGGGGATTTCAAAGTGGGCAAGAGGCGTGCGTTGGCACGGCGTCGACGATGCGTCGATTGCTGGTCAACTGACGACAGCTTTACGAATCCTTGTCTGATTTTCATCATTCTGAATTGGTCGTAACTTATGGGAACGTGCGTGGCTCTGCTCAGAAGACTAAAAAGACAAGAAGATCTAATTAGAATGAATATTTACAATAGAAGAGAGAAAAGGTGCTAATCAGAATAAAAACGGCACGAACTACAAAAAAGACTAAAAGAAAGAAAATGAGAGAAAACACGACCTAAACCAGCTAAAACACATGAAACACAATGCAAAAACAAATGAAAATCACACACAAATATGTACAAATCGGGAAATATGAAGAGGAACTATTGAAATGTTAAAAGGTTTTATCGGTGGTTGTGAAAAGAGACCGAACTTTACACCGACGAGAAAATCTTATAACCAAACGTTCTATGTGAAGTTTATCCCGTATAATCCTCTAATCTCAAGCTTTTTATTGTTGGTATTTAGCATAACTCCTTTTTATATATTTATTTTCATCTTAGGTACTGATTTGTATAATTTGTTGACACACGGTTTAGATATATTTGAGTGTACATTAACTTTTTTATGAAGGCTATATTTGGGTTTTTAATTTCTCAAATAGAATTAGCTAAACACATCTCTTCTTTGATTTGGAATAGGAATACAAAATAAATGTTTATATGATGGTATTTTAGTAATCTGTACATTTAAAATATGTTATTCGCCAAGAACAAATACGAGTTTCAGAAACAACAGCATAGGTAATTTGCCTTTTATTTTTCAATTTGTTTGAGTGTACATAATTTACAAGCAACTTAATTGTATTATTATTATTATTATTATTTGTAAAAGAGTCCTTTTTCTAGGAACAGTTGGTTTGAGGCCTTTTACATTTTGTCTTGAGCATAAATTTGAAGTATAGAACTAAATGTTAATATATGTTTTATGATTATATATGTACTATGTTGGGTTTATCGAATCTAACTGGAAATATGTGTCGACACATATTTAAGAAATGGTGGGGACTGTCTGACTAAATGAATCTAACTAAATGTAATATTCAATGTCTCAAAGACTGGGGGCCATCTTGGTTCGAGCCTAGGTGTAATTGAGCTAACTGTGGCTCTTCATTATGTTTTCAATGCTCCATAAGATAGAATACTTTGGGATGTTGGTTATCATGTTAGTTTTGGCTTTTTTCTCCTTTCTTTTTTTCCATTTATACCATAGCTTAGTGAGCATACAATAAAACTTATGATGTGTTCATGATAAATTTGGTTATGTATGCTTTGTAGTCTTATCCGCACAAAATCTTGACCGGCAGAAGAGACAAGATGCTGACTTTAAGACTGACTGGCGATCTTTCTGGTTTAACTAAGCGAGTTGAGAGCGAATACGATTGTTTCGGTACCGGTCATAGTTCTACGAAAACCCAATTAAGTTAATCTATATTAAAATTAATTAATTGATTGACTTCAAGAGTGTTTTTTATAATTATATGTGATATGGTACTGGGTTTTGTGATTTTAGGATGTGGGTGATTCTAATGGTTGATGTCCTATTATGAATTGAATTACTGTTAGGCCTTGTTTGGACTTTGACTTTCAGGGTTGGGGTGGATGCAATGTTGAAGATTTTCTTAACCACATTTATCGGAGCCTGGTAAAAGAGGTTAAGTATGTTTTGGTGTGGGGCACGAGCGCAAGGCACTTGCCACCACATTGTGGGCTTAGTCATGCTCTTGAGGACGAGGATGTGGAGCACATAGTTAAGAAGAAAGTACTTTTGAGCTTTTCCATATATACGACATTTGTTTGCTCTTGGTAGACGCTTTTGATGATCACTACAAATAATCTTCTCATATGGTAGTAAAATTTCTATCATAAAAATCCTATAGTGGTAGTCACATAAACAATCCCTGTGGTTTTATCTAATTACTAAAAGATCCAGTCATCCTTCAAAATTATAAATAACCCTTTGTGGTTTTTTTTGCCCTTGCAAAATTTCTTTCTTGAAGAGGGTCAAAGAGTGTGCAGTCTGTAAGGTAGATACATAACTCAAGAGTTAGGAGGTTGTTAGTAATTTTGAAACATAACCGGTCTTTTTTGTAATTAGGCTAAACCTCAGTGGTAGTTTATGTAATTAACTCTAACTTTTACTTCTTGATAAATGGAAACTGAAATTTACTTTAAACAAAACACGTATATCCGTGCAAGTGGTTTCCAATAATTTGTGCCGTGGTTTAAACTTACACACACACACACAAATATATATATATGGGTTGGGAAACCAACCCCCACATGGAAACCGGAACTAATCTAGAGCACTGAAAATATGTGATCCAACGATACTTGTTGATTGAACTCTATAAGGTAAGTTGGATATATTGCAGCACAAGCGTATCTTTTGTGTATTTGGGGCATCTTCGACATTTTAGATACCCCTAAATCAGCGGAAAATCCCCACCGAAATTTCATTCGTGGTTTTTCAACTATCTTCAAAATCAAATTGATATTCGAAGTGTGACCCCAAAATCAAATCCTCCTAATTTTTTCGCCGTTCCACACCAGCCGAGAAAGCCCAGAGATTTTCGAGATTCGACCTTCCAACTAGATAATTGGGGATGATGTCCTTAAAACCCAGGATTATTAGACCTTTCTAGTCATCTTCAAGCATTTGTTGGTGTTTGCAGTTACAAAATATGGGTAATGCAGCTGATCCGGCAGGAAATAGGTCAGACCTGATTTGGGGTATACCTGCCCTGAATGAGAATAATTAAGGAATAAGGGGACCAGCTCGGTCTAGAGAAAGGTCTGGATGATCCGGCAGGAAATGGGTCAGACCTGATTTGGGGTATACCTGCCCTGAATGAGAATAATTAAGGAATAAGGGGACCAGCTCGGTCTAGAGAAAGGTCTGGATGGGCCCTGTAAAGAAAGCTGATTCTCAGGGAAAAGTGTATCTTAGGACTTTCCCCTGATTCCTATAGATAGAGCTGGAACAAGATAGAGACAAGGGAAAAGAAAGAGCTGGAGTAAGGAAGACCTGACCCCCTGACTCCCAATGCGGAGACAAGTGGGACAGGTGGGACCACTTGTCAGAATTGGTTGCACAACGGTCCTTGAATTGCGGCACATGCTCCCGGGATCCCGGCTGGGGTCCCCACTAGGAGAAACTATAAATATCTCAGCCTCTAGGCTGAGAGAGGTATGTCATTCTTTGTGCATTCCTTCTTTGCTTACTAAGAGAAACCTCATACGCTTTACTGACTTAAGCATCGGAGAGGTTTCCACCGGAAAACCACCGGTAGTCCTTTCTAACGTGTTTCTGTGCACATGTTAAGAAGGTGTTCAAGGTTCTAGGCGTTGTTCTTGATGTCGGTAATATTTTGGGTCGAAACAGCAGCGATGGAAGGATATACAGCTGGTCGTGCTAGAAACCATCGAGTTCGAGGTTTGAAATTTGAAGTTTTGATTTTTTAGTGTTGATTTTTCGTTGCATGTCCATATTGAGTGCGAGTTTTGGATTAGATTTCTTCTTGTTAAATTATTAAAATGAGTATAAGTTTGTAATTTAGTTCTAAAAATATGTTGTTGAGAGATGTTTCCACAAGGATTACGATTTATATTAAAATGAGTATGAGTTTACGAGATGTTTCCAGAAATTTCAACGCCGCCATCTGGCGGATGGCCAGAACGAACGGTCCCACTGGTGGAGGCGGCGCTGCCACGCAATCAGCACACGGATCGTACTCCTCACCAGCACGGAGATGAACACCTTTCCACCTCTGACAGCGAAACATCTGGCCACACTAATCCAGGTCTGGTTGAGCAGATGCAGAGCTTGCAAAAAGAGATGTGGGAGTTCAAGAAGAAGCTAACGAACATGAGCACGGTGTCGGCACGACGAGGTTCTCCATTTACGAAGGAGGTCATGCGGGATGATGTGCCGCCCTCGTACCGTTCTCTGGGTTTTGAATACAATGGGACCACGGATCCGTGGGACCATCTGAGCAGATTGGAGACAGCGGCTACTTTGCATAAATTTTCAGATGTGGTTATGTGTCGGGTCTTTCCAATGACTTTCACTAAGTCAGCTCAGCTGTGGTTCAGCCAGTTGCCACCCCGATCTGTTAGCAACTTCGATGAGTTCAGCTCGGCCTTCTTGCACCAGTTCACAAGCTACAGGAAGTACCAGAAGATGTCACTTGAACTTTTCAGTCTGAAGCAGAAAGAGCACGAGAGCCTGCGTGCCTACATCAACAGGTTTACAACGGCTAAGTTGGAGGTGCCCTCCGCGTCAGAAGAGCTGTTGGTGAATGCTTTGGCGCAGGGTCTGAGGAGAGGAGAATTTTTCCAATCGCTGGTAGTGAAACCAGCTCTGAAGTTTGGAGAGCTCTTGGAGCGAGTAGAGAAGTATATCTATTTGGAAGAAGCTCTAAAAATCAAGGAAGAAGGAGAGAAGAAGAGGGAGAGGTATGATAGAGATGAAAGGGCTGCGGCGAAGAAGCCCAGGCCAGATCTGTCTGGAGGGAGACCTCATTTTGATAGATATACCCCTTTAGCGACGCTGCAAGGCGAAATTCTGCAAGTAATAGAGAGGCACCCCGAGCTGAAATGGCCCAAGACATACTCGTAGAAGCCCAGGAAGGAAAGTTCCGATCGATTCTGCCATTTCGATAACGAATATGGGCACAGTACTGATGAGTGTACACATCTGAAAGATGAGCTGGAGAGACTGGTCCAGGCCGGGCACTTGAAAGAGTACGTCCGCATGAGGAAAGAGGAAGCCAGATCTGGTCGTAGCGGTGAGCCAAACTTTTGTGTTCCTTTCAAAATTAAATTCCGGTTAAACAAATGCGCGTCTACGTTTGAAAGGTTTTAAGTTCGCCCGCAAGAGAACGGGGTCACTTGTAGACTTGGCAAGCTAACTCGGGTCGATCTCTCGAGGAATGGGAATCGGATTAAACGATGTTTATTATACTAATATCACAATTCTATATAAAACACGCGAACTCATGGGGTTTTGGAAATGATTCAATATCAATAAGTCAAAAAGACGAACTCTTCTTGTCTCGAGGGTGTCAACCTCTCGACAAGTTATAAGAAAAACAACTATTGTAAATCTAATTCAAACTACTAGACATCATTCTAACGATTGTAAACAATGATAACTACTATCAATCAAATGCCTCTAACAACCAAAGATCAACATCAATTCTAAATACTAGATGCTTCAACCAATATAACTACACATTTCACAACTCCATTCTCAATCCAAAAGCAATAGTTCATCCAACAACGATAATCCCAAAATGCAATTATATGAATCCAATATCACCAAAACTTTAACAATCTACTAATAAAACATTATCTAACATACCAACAACTGTTCATGTCTAATATCAAACCAAGTTACTATGAAAACATCATATCAAAAGACGAGTTTAGAGATTACTATTCGTTGAACTATTTTCAACGGGTTATGGCAACGAACGAAAACACTCCGAGCTACGTAGAATCCCTAGACTTGTCACGAGCCCAGAACCCTAGCCACGAGCGGAAGCTACTGCGAACCAAACTTCGATACGGTGTTGCACAAATCTATACTAGAGGTATGAGAGATGTGTCAAATCTCTCAACCTTTGTGGTGTTCTAAGGTGCCTCCAGCCTCCAAAAGGTCCCCAAGGCTCAATGATATGAAACCCTAGCCTCCTCTGCATTTTTAAACAGCCTTCAGCCATTTCGTAACAGCCGAATCCCGAAAATCTGCGTGCGTAATGTACTTGTCCGGTCGGACAGAGGTCTTTTCCGGTCGGACAGAAACCTTCTGCCTTCTACTCCGGTCGGACACTGGTCTTGTCCGGTCGGACGGAAGTGTCTGCCAGAATTTCTAACACTGGGTTTTGACACTGGGTAACCCAGTGTGGATGACAAACCCAGTGTGAGCTGTAATATACCAAATCAGGGCCCAATTTCTTTGAAACTCCATTCGCGGGCCCACATTCGTCCACCTTAACACCGAAAAACTTCAAAATACCTAAAATAAACATAAAATGTGGTAAAATAAATTGGAGATACATAAATACGAAAATATGCTCAATTAATCCAACTTATACCCAAAGTTAACAATAAATCTAACTAAAATACCTAGCCAAATATACAAAAATCGTGACAAATACGTGCGAGTCAAGCGGCTATGATCGTGCTCCTCAAAATAAAAGAGATCAGGATAGGGGGCGTGCTGAAGGAAGAAGAACTGATCAAGCCCAGGTCATTCATGGAGAAATCCAGATGATTACTGGCGGAGAGCTGGAAGAGCATTCTAAGCGGACGCAACATAGTTATGTCCGAGCTGCGAAAGACCTGATTCGGAAGTCACGTGAGGTCGGGCAAATGGCGTCTATGCCAAATATCTGCTTTGGGTCAGAGGATGGTGATGGTATCCTGGCTCCCCACATGGACGCCTTAGTTATAACGGCAACTATCGCCAATTATAACGTAAGATGAATTTTCGTGGATACAGGGAGCTCCGCTGATATTTTGTTCCTAGATTGATTTAAACAGTTGTAGTTGGATGTCGAGTTGGAGGAGGTAACCACCTTCTTAGTAGGGTTTGCAGGGGAAGCCCTGAAACCCTTAGGAGCGGTCAGGCTCCTCGTGACGCTGGAGAAGAGCCGTATAGGGTGACTAGGACGGTTCATTTTTTGGTGGTGGATGCGCCATCTTCTTACAACGTCATGCTTGTCCGACCTTCTCTGAGCCAGTTCCAGGATGTTATCTCAGTTTTCCACATGAAGATGAAATTCCCTACGGAGGACGGAACAGGTGAGGTGAGAGGTGATCAATATGCGTCGCGACAGACGTATGTTGAATGCATCAGAAGCAACAGTGAGGAGGAAAGACAGAGCAAGCGGGTTCGGGTGGAGCAACCGAGGACAGACTTGGCTCGGCGAGAGGAGGGACTAATGTTAGTTGAGTTAGTCCCAGGAGATGACATTCGAGTCATTCGCGTAGGTACAACTCTAAGTACAGGGATCTTGACAGATCTGGTGGCCTTTTTAAGGGAGAGTGTGGATGTCTTCACCTGGTCTCCTCAAGATCTTGTGGGGATTGACCCGGACGTGAGTGAACACTGGCTTAATATCAGATCTGATGTAAAGCCGGTCAAACAAAAGAAATGGAACTTTGGACCAGAGAAAGAAGCCATAATTGAGGCCGAGGTGGAGAAATTGCTTAGGGCCAAACATATCCAGGAAATCCAATTCCCAGAATGGCTCTCCAATGCCGTGCTGGTTCCTAAGACTCAAGAGGATTGACGAATGTGTATTGATTTTCGTGATCTTAATTGGGCTTGCCCGAAGGACCACTACCCACTCCCGAGGATTGATCAACTAGTTGACTCCACTTCTGGATGCGAACTCCTAAGTATGATGGACGCTTCACAAGGCTACCACCAGATCAGGCTTGCAAAGGAGTATTGGAAGAGAGTTAGCTTTATCACCCCGAAGGGAACTTATGTTTTGTGGTCATGCCTTTCGGGCTAAAAATGCTGGTGCCACATATCAGAGGTTGGTGGTTAAATGTTTAAAGACCAGCTCGGACGAAACATGGAGGTATACGTGGATGATATGTTGGTCAAGAGTATCAAAGCAGCCTCGCATGTGGAAGACCTGAGGGAAACATTCGTTACCTTGAGGAGGTATAGAATGAAGCTCAACCCCAAGAAATGTGTGTTTGGGGCCCGAGCTGGTAAATTCTTGGGATATATGGTCATGGAGAAAGGCATTGAGGCCAGTCCGGAAAAGGTAAAAGCAATTATGGAAATGCAGGCGCCCAGAAACGTCAGAGAGATGCAACGCTTGGCGGGCCGCATTAATGCCTTAAGCCGATTTGTTCCCCGTTCTGCAGAAAAAAGTTTGCCATTCTTTCAGGCCTTGCGAAAGAAGGCCAAGTACCAATGGAATAGTGACTGTGAGGAGGTGTTCAAATTATTGAAGAACATCTGATCAGCATGACCTTGCTCACAAAACCTGTCCAGGGAGAGCCTTTGATATTGTACTTATCGGTAGGGCAGCAGGCAGTCAGCTCTGTCCTACTCCGAGAAGAGGGCAGGATACAGAAACTGGTTTATTACTGGAGCAAGGTCTTACATGACGCCGAGGTGAGGTATGTGGAAATAGAACGAGCGATGCTATCTTTGGTGGGTACAGCTCGCAAATTGCGCCCATATTTTCTCTCTCATGTCATAGTCATGCGGACGAACCTGCCATTGAAAGCTATCATGGATAAGCCAGAGGCGTTAGGGAGGTTGGTCAAATGGATAATCGAGTTTAGCGAATTTGACGTCACGTTTGAGACCAGGACGGCCATTAAGGCCCAGGCGCTAGCCAATTTTATGCAAGAAATGACTAACTCCTCCAGCGAAAGGCAAGAGTGGACGGTCTTCACAGACGGCTCTGTCAGTAACCAGGGCTGTGGAGCAGGAATTGTCTTGATAGATCCGGCAGGGATGTCAACTGAGTACGCGGTACGTTTAAATCATGATTTATCTAATAACGAAGTGGAGTATGAAGCCCTCCTACGAGGTGTTCAGATGGCACAGGACCTAGGAGCAGAACAGATCTGTGCTAAGGTGGATTCGCGGCTTGTCTGTAAACAGATAAGTGGAGAGTTTGATACAAGGGAGGACACCATGCAAAGGTATTTAGACAAGTTCAGAGAGCTAGCAAAAGGCATAAAATCCCTGACGGTGGTGCAAATCCCCCGAGAAGAAAATGGAAGAGCAGACTATTTAGCCAAGGTTGCAAGCTCAGCTGTAGACTGTCGAGAGAGGACAATAACGCTACTCAGAGCGGATGCAGAGTTATGTACAGAGCATATTTGCTCGGTAAATGAAAGAGATGATTGGCGTTCCCCTATCATTGCTTATTTAGAAAGAGGAGAGCTGCCAAAGGAGAAGGGAGAAAGAGCGAAGGTAAGACTCAGATCTGCTCGTTTCTGTCTGGTCAAGGGAACTCTGTTTAGGCGTGGGTTTGGAAGACCTTTGTTGCGATATCTGGGTTCAGAAGAGGGTACCCAGGTCCTCAAAGAAGTCCATGAAGGTTGTTGCGGCAATCACATGGGATCGCGGGCCCTGGCTAGCAAAATACTAAGGGCTGGATATTTCTGGCCATCACTGCGGAGAGAGGCTGAGATTTTCGTAAAAAAGTGCGAAAAATGTCAAAAGATGTCCCCCTTGACTCACCAACCGGCAGAAGAGCTGATGACAATGATTTCTCCTTGTCCTTTTGCGAAATGGGGGATCGATCTGGTTGGTCCATTCCCAATGGCTCCAGCTCAAAAAAGGTTTCTAATTATAGCCATTGACTATTTCAGCAAATGGGTAGAGGCAGAAGCTCTGGCTAAAATAATGGAAGAGGCGGTAATGGGCTTCATCTGGAAAAACATTATATGTCGCTTTGGCGTGCCAAGGGTGATAGTATCAGACAATGGTACCCAGTTCATGGGGGCTAAAATTAAAGATTGGTGCGCCAAGATGAAAATTCAGCAGCATTTCACATCTGTCTATCACCCGCAAGCAAATGGCCAGGTCTAGGTAACTAATCGCATCCTGGTTTAAGGGCTCAAATCACGGTTGGAGAGATCTGGGGGAAAATGGGTGGAAGAGCTGAATGCGACACTTTGGGCGTATCGCACGAACCCTAAAGAAAGCACGGGCGAAACCCCCTTTAGTATGGTTTATGGCATGGATGTCGTTGTTCCTGCGGAGATCAGCCTTGAAACTCATCGAGTGCAGAGCTATGATGAAAAACAGAATGAAGCACTAGTGCAAGATGCGTTAGATTTAATTAAGGAAAAAAGAGAGCAGGCGATGGTAAAAATGGAACATGTACGGGGGCGTATCCGAACAGCTTACAATAAGACTGTTCGTAAGAGATGCTTCCAAGTGGGAGACCTGGTTCTGAGGAGAGCTAATTTAGGAAAAGCTAAAGGAGAATTGGATGTCGTATAGCAAGGACCGCTTCGCGTCGTTCAGACTTTAGCGGGAGGCGCATATAAATTAGAAGAGCTGGACGGGACCGAGATTCCCCGTGCTTGGAACATTATTAATTTACGAAAATTTTATGCATAGATTGTATTTCCTTGTTGTTTATCTATCTCATTAAATAAAATTGCAGGTTTGACCGATCTAAGTACGTGTTCATAATTAAGCCAGAATTGGCTAAGGATGAATGTCCTCGATTCTACCTGACCTGAGGGTCAGTTTAAGCCAGGATTGGCTAAGGACGGATGTCCTCGATTTTACCTGACCTGATTGTCAGTTTAAGCCAGGATTGGCTAAGGACGAATGTCCTTTATTTTGCCTGACCTGAGGGTCAGTTTAAGCCAGGATTGGCTAAGGACGAATGTCCTCTATTTTGCCCGACCTGATTGTCAGTTTAAGCCAGGATTGGCTAAGGACGAATGCCCTCTATTTTGCCTGACCTGATTGTCAGTTTAAGCCAGGATTGGCTAAGGACGAATGTCCTCTATTTTGCTTGACCTGATTGTCAGTTTTAAGCCAGGATTGGCTAAGGACGAATGTTCTCTATTTTGCCTGACCTGATTGTCAGTTAAAGCCAGGATTGGCTAAGGACGGATGTCCTCGATTTTACCTGACCTGGTTGTCAGTTTAAGCCAGGATTGTCTAAGGACGAATGTCCTCGATTTTGCCTGACCTGATTGTCAGTTTAAGCCAGGATTGGCTAAGGACGGATGTCCTTGATTTTGCCTGACGTGATTGTCAGTTTAAGCCAGGATTGGCTAAGGACGTAGGTCCTCGATTTGGTCTGGCCTAGTCCCCAGTCTTAGGCCAGCACTGGCTAAAGGTGAATACCTTCGATTTTCTTCTTGAAATAAACATCCATTATTTTACTTGCCTGAACAGGTTTCCTAGGAGGACCTGTATTAGTGCCTGACCAGTTTGTCAGCATAAAGCTTGATAGCTCTGGATGATCGGATCCAAGATCAGTTTTAGCTACATTTGAAGACTTAAGAAGCTGAGCCCAAAAACACAAAGTGCTTGTTTGACCAAGAAAGATCGATCAAAAAAGGCAATATTTCGAGAAAAATTCAAGCATAGCGTAGTATTCTGGAAAAAATGGAAAATGCATATGGAAAAGTGAAAATCTACCTTCATTTCTTCAAAAACTCGAAAGATACAAGAACAAATTGCACACATCTTCGAAGAAGACTGGCAACTGTGATTACGAAATTTACAAGAAAAGGAAACAAAAAATAACTAAACGTTCATCTGGGAGAAGACCTCTGATTGGAAGCCAGAACCCGGCGGATACGCCAAAGCTCTCGTTCCGTTTCATGAAGACGACGGCGATACCTGTCGGACTGCTCGGAAAGTTCATGAGCTTCACCGGCGGCGACAGTGAGACGATTCACTGACTCGATTAAGTCAGCCCTTTCCTCCTGCATTTGGCGATTCATCTGGCGGAGCTCGGCCCACTCTTTCTTGTAATGACATTTTTTCTGCCTTTTCCTCTCCAGAAGGCGGTAGAGGTAACCAATCTTTTCCTTCAGTAAGGTCCGCTGATCGGAAAGCTTAAATTTTTCGACGACCAGCGAGATGTTCTTGCGCTTAACTGCGTCAATTTCTTCAAGAAGGGGATAGGAAGCCATCGCAGAAAATTAAGAAGAAAATAATAGGAGTGTACATATTTAAGGGGGCAAGGGCGCGTGCGAAAGGAATCAAAAGTACTAGGATTTCCAGAAAATCAGGAAACCCTAGAAGATCAGACGTCACAACAAGACAAAAGGAGGTACCATCATTAATTAAAAATAAAGTTTCAGTACAAATCTGGAGAAATATAAACATCAGACCAGCTACACAGGCTAAAATAACAGGTCTGAAAATCTTTACAAAGCTTAAAAGAGTCTAAGGCGAAGCCTCCAGCTCAGCATCTAACTCTGCCGCCAATTGCTCCACGGCCCCCTCATTTAATGCACCGGGAGAAGCCCCGTCGGGTAACTCACCCAGAACTGCAAAGGTCAGGGATGGAGATAAGTCAGGAGCGATCTGGGCAGGAGTCTGGTCTGGTTGAGATTCTGGCGGAGGAGAGCGGAAGAAGAAAAGAACATGCCCAGCGAACTCAACGGCCGTGGCTTGATGCAGTCGATCCAGTCCTTTGTTGTAGACAAAGGAGGTAGGCTCAGGGGAAGATCCCGGTCGAAGGAGGCATCGAAATCGGCAGGGTTGGCTGATCTCCACTTGGCTTGCTCGTCTAAACCAAAGTGATAGTAGCTCATGGCTTCAGGGAGAAGCAGAGAATAAAGCTCCTTTGACCCTAGAAAGGCTTTCCGAGTCTCCTCCCTGGCCAATTGTACTAATCTGAGCCCTTCCTCAGAGTCCAGAAGTTCAATCTTCCCTTCTTCTCGGGCCTTGGCAATGGCTTCGTCTGCCATGCTCCTAGCTTCGGCTAGAGCTTCGTCCTTTGCCTCCGCGCGGGCAATTTCGACTATTTTAGCGTGGGCCTTCTGCACCGCCATGGTTTCCTCCCTAGCTTCCTTAAGCTTGCTCTTCAACTCTTCAAGCTCTTTCTCCTTCTTCTTCAGCAATTTCCCCCTCTCCTTGGCCAGGGCCCCGAAGCGCTCCGTCTTCACAGCGAGTTCTTTATTCTCCTTAACCACGTCAAATTGAATCAACGATCTAGATATGCGAGTGGCTAAGATAGTTTTCTTGGAGAAGGCCTGGTTATACAAAGGAAAGAGGAGTCAACAATCGAACAAGAATGATAGTAATAATAAAATACTAGGCAGGAAACTTACCCGCACTTCATCCTGGCACCAGGACTCCAATAATTCCATGTCAGTCATTTTCTCCATGACTGGCCGATCGGCGGGTAGCATGCTCCGTAGCATGAATTGGACAGCGGTCTCCCTCGAGCAGTTGGCAAGGGAGTTAATCGGAGGAGGCCCGCTGGGGGTGATTGGCGGAAGAACACTAGGAGTTTGAGGAATTGGGGCTGGAAGAACTCGAACGCTAGAGGTCGTGCGTGGCCTCTTAGAAAGGGGGAGCAGATCTTCCTCAGAATCGGGGGAAGAGCTCCTAGCGAGAGCGGGCCGGGGAGGTAGCTGGGCAGGCCTGGAGCCAACCGCTGTGGAAGGGCCTTGGACATGACTAGATGAAGGGCCAGCCCCCTGCTCGGTTGCTGCCGCAGGCCTTGCTGCCTTTTTCTTGGCCTCTTCCATATTTTGTCGCATCATCTTATCTGAAAGCAAAGAAGGAGAGGTTAATGCCTGGATAAAATCGCGGGTAACATTCTAAGGGGAAAAGAGCTATACTGATCTCCTTGGACAAAGGGGATATTTCTGATCGATCATTAAACCAATCCAGAACTGAGGGAAGGAGGAGGTTGGTCACGTGAAGAGGATTCTCATTTAAGGTGGAGATGATCCTTTTCAGGCGAAGGGATCTATGTGTAGAAGACAAAGGTGGGTAAGGGGGCAGCCCTTCAATAGGCTTGGGATCGAAGCCCCAGTCCCCATCGCAGTGGACGAAAAGGAATTTTTTCCTCCAATCCTTATTGGAGGTAGGAAGCTTGTGTAGAAATCGAACCCCAGGTCTGGCAGTTAAGTAAAAATAGCCTGGGAAAGAGCTCTTCGCTTGGAAGAGCTGGAAGAAGGTGTGAGTGGAAGGATTGAGGCCTGCATAGCGCATGAACAAACTACAAACTATGATACGGAAGGAATTAGGGTTGAACTGAAAGATAGGTATTTGATATACTTTAGCTATTTCTAGCATCAAAGGATGCACTGGGAGACGCAGGCCTGCCTGGAATTGGTCAACATAGAAAGTCAACCAACCCGCCGGCGCTTGGCAGGCCAAGATACCTGCCGGAGGGCAGTAGGGATCGTAAGGATCGGAGATATTATACTTACAACGGATTTCCTCCGTCGTCCGTTTACTAAGAATATAGGTGAACTTGGGGTGGTCGGCGGCGGCCGGGGGATACTCCAGACCATCGGAGGAAGAGGAAAGGATTACGGCCGCCTCTAGGGCCACCGAGGAAGAAGGAGATAAGGAAGTGGACTCTGTGGCCGGAGAACTAGACGGGGACAAAGAAGAAACTACTGTCGTCGCTCTGGAATTCGACGACGGGGAAGAAGAAACCACCATAGCCTCCAGGGTGGAGGACGGTGGGGGAAAGACACCAGGGGGAGTATTAGAAAACGACACCATTATAAGAAAAATAAAAGGATTTAAAAGGTTGAAGAAGTACTTGGTTCAGAAGATTGGCCGGAGAAATTTAGCCGGAAAGTTTAAAGATCGCTTGAGTATCAGGAAGAAAGAAGTGCAGAGGATTTCCGAAAATATGAAATGCAAAAAGTGAGAGGGAAAGAGAAAACTGCGTATGTATGGAGAGAGTAGATAAACTCAAAAAAAATATACGGAAATCGATAAAGGCGGGATTTGATGGGATCCTCGCATTCAATGCGGTCAGGTGAACAATGTCCTGACGGGTGAACTGGAGCTTCAACCACCCAACCTAGGGCTAATGTGTCGGTACTTGAAAGGCGCGTGGGAATAGTAACCGTTTAAGGATGCGAACCGACACTACTAATGCCAATAATTAGGCCTGGATGTCAGGCAGATTTCTAGGGATTCGTACAAGTACGAGAAGTCATAAACGCGTGGGACCTCTCTTATTGAAAAGGCCTTGGGAATATGGCAGTTCTACCCCAACGTTTTGTGGGGGGAGGAGTTGATCCGGCAGGAAATAGGTCAGACCTGATTTGGGGTATACCTGCCCTGAATGAGAATAATTAAGGAATAAGGGGACCAGCTCGGTCTAGAGAAAGGTCTGGATGATCCGGCAGGAAATGGGTCAGACCTGATTTGGGGTATACCTGCCCTGAATGAGAATAATTAAGGAATAAGGGGACCAGCTCGGTCTAGAGAAAGGTCTGGATGGGCCCTGTAAAGAAAGCTGATTCTCAGGGAAAAGTGTATCTTAGGACTTTCCCCTGATTCCTATAGATAGAGCTGGAACAAGATAGAGACAAGGGAAAAGAAAGAGCTGGAGTAAGGAAGACCTGACCCCCTGACTCCCAATGCGGAGACAAGTGGGACAGGTGGGACCACTTGTCAGAATTGGTTGCACAACGGTCCTTGAATTGCGGCACATGCTCCCGGGATCCCGGCTGGGGTCCCCACTAGGAGAAACTATAAATATCTCAGCCTCTAGGCTGAGAGAGGTATGTCATTCTTTGTGCATTCCTTCTTTGCTTACTAAGAGAAACCTCATACGCTTTACTGACTTAAGCATCGGAGAGGTTTCCACCGGAAAACCACCGGTGGTCCTTTCTAACGTGTTTCTGTGCACAGGTTAAGAAGGTGTTCAAGGTTCTAGGCGTTGTTCTTGACGTCGGTAATATTTTGGGTGGAAACAGCAGCGATGGAAGGATATACAACCGGTCGTGCTAGAAACCATCGAGTCCGAGGTTTGAAATTTGAAGTTTTGATTTTTTAGTGTTGATTTCTCGTTGCATGTCCATATTGAGTGCGAGGTTTAGATTAGGTTTCTTCTTGTTAAATTATTAAAATGAGTATGAGTTTGTAATTTAGTTCTAAAAATATGTTGTTGCGAGATGTTTCCACAAGGATTAAGGTTTATATTAAAATAAGTATGAGTTTGCTAATTTATAATCAAAGTTATGCTAATTTCTAACATCATTGATGCTAGAATAGTAAGGAGAATAAAACATGCTTTGAACTTTAATCTACAGTGTGCTAAAATAGTAGTAGTTAGTATGCTAAATAATACATTGAATTATGCTAATTGGTACAGAATAGTTTGCTAATTATTACTCTGTCATTAATTCTATTTATTTTTGAATGGTATGCTTATTATGAAATTGTATGCTATTTTTTTTAATGGACATTTAATTGTAATTGTCCTTTGTTAATTGACTTCAACCTTTATGAAACTGTATTCTGATTTTCAACATCATTCATTCTAGAACAGTAAGGATAATAAAAACATGCTTTAAACTTTAATCTAAAGTGTGCTAAAATATTACTATTTAGTATGCTAATTGATAATCTGTGATATATGCTAGAGAAAAATATTCTTTGCCACCTGTACTTGTAGCGTTTTTATGGTTTGCAACTTAATTTTTTTATTTTTTTTTTTGTTATTAACAACTCAAAATATGCTGAATTTTGCTCTTTACAACCTTCAATCTATTTTTCATTTAAGAAATGGTTGAATCGAAGCGCGTAAACCTCATTCCTCATCACCAATAATTATGTTGTTGGGCTATATTTTCATGTTTTTAGAACGTAAAAGGTGCCCATTAACTTGTAAACACAATTACGCCTCGAGTTTGAGTCAGTGTGCATAAAAGCTGTTAATAGCTATTTTTTGTTGTCACATATAGTAATTAATATATAATAAGTAGTTGAAAGTTGAAACATTTAATAGGGATAATGATCAGACAATATTCATCATTGATAGGTACGTGTTATCCTAATGATAGATATTTTATTTTGTCATCTAGATTTAGCACATTGATAGATATCTTTAAACTCGTATAATATTTTGGTTTACGCATCATAATTGATATTTTCATTTTTGAAATTATACTGATCATGATTTTGATGAAATTCTGCTATTGTGCTAGAAACGATCGTATTATATAGCGATTATTCCATATTATTCATATTATCACATGCTTCCTTTTAGATTATTCCATATTATTCATATTATCACATGCTTCCTTTTAGTGATAAAGTTAATTATTCTAGATTCTCTCTTTTTTTCCTTTTCTTACAATTGGGACAATTTTTTTCATGGTAACATAATTACCAAGATAAACTAGTAAAAATTAGAAAAACAAATCAATAACAAAAGCAAAAATAATTTAATTACGAATTAACAATAAAAAGGTATTAGAATAGTATCATTGAAATGTCTTTTGTACGAGTGTTACCTTTGTTGAAATTTTGACAATATATATATATATATATATATATATATATATATATATATATATATATATATATATATATATAATTATGCCAAGCCACAAAACAATGAATTAAGACCGGTTATTAGCTACTTGATTAATTGGCTTGTAATGACCACCAAGAGGCCAAATTGCTTCAAAATATCTTTACAGCATTTTCTTGATTAACCACTATATATCCAAGAGTCAACTTAGTTTAAGAAATATTCCATACACATTTTGCCATCAAGATTATGTCATTTTCGTTGTTATATTGTCGTCTAATAAGCATGATAAACCCATCAAAGTTTTCACATGCACTCATAATAATT
Source organism: Phtheirospermum japonicum (assembly GCA_014905375.1). Taxonomy (NCBI): domain Eukaryota; kingdom Viridiplantae; phylum Streptophyta; class Magnoliopsida; order Lamiales; family Orobanchaceae; genus Phtheirospermum; species Phtheirospermum japonicum. Next base: position 1,153,727 of record BMAC01000023.1, on the reverse strand, counting down.
CAAGAATATTGTCACAAAATCAGTTTTAATAATCAACGTTTTTGTGTTTAGAAGATTTAAGTACAAATTAGAAGTTTGGACTCAATTTAAAGGTGGACAATTATTATTTTTTGTTACCGTTAAACTTTAGTTTTGTTTTTCAAACAAGAGAGCCCTACCTGTGATGTGGTGTGTCGTTTAGCAGTTGATCACAACTCAAGATTTGCGGTGGCATGACGTCGAGGAGTTGTTGTTGAATTGATTGCTATTTTGCTTTTTATCCCATTTCTATTTTGACTTATAATAATATATACAATATACTAACTAACATTTGAGTATTGCACGATATTTATAAAAGGATAATATAAAAATATTTATGATAATTATATAATTTCAAATATAAAATAAAAAATTTAAAGGATATATTTCTAAATCGTGCCTTATACATGTCTAATTTATTTATTAATTTATTATAAATATTAAATAATTTTATATTTTAATATTTAGACTAAATTCATTAAAAAATTTTATTTACATACTTAGAGAAATTAAAAAAATATCACATTTTCAACCCGTATCTAATCTCTATTTATTAATAATTATTATTATTAAATTATTTATATTTTAATATTTAAATTAAATTCGTTAATAATTATTAATTACATGCTTTGAAAAATTTAAAAGATGTCATACTCTCAACTTCTGTCGCATTGTAACGGTGTCTAATTAATATTTATTATTATTATTATTATTATTATTATTATTATTATTATTATATATTTCTATGTATAGATTGATTTCATTACTAATATTTAATTACATACTTAGATTATTGAAAATAACTCGTAATTTACATATATTAAATATTTGAGATTCTAATAATAAAATTATTTTAATTTTTATTATAAATACATCTTATATAATTATTTTCATAATTTTTTTAATTAAAATTATTTCATATTTAATTTATCTTATAATTGAAATAACTAATTTAGATTTTTTTTTATTAATTATATATGACTTATTTATATTTTTTTATTAGGAGAATAGAAGAAAAATATTGAATTAAGCAAGATATAATATAAAATTTTTTTAAATTAGGTAGGTATTAGGTTCGTAAGATATATAATAACTGAAGCACCAAATTTTTTTTATCAAACGAAACATGTAAATGTAACATAAATTATGAAGATTTGTATTAATATACAGGGGTGATAGTCACAATATTTCTTTAATTAATTATCCTCGAGGTCAATATGAACGCAAAATATTTTAAAATTTTGAATTTTATTGTTAGATCAAATCAAATTCAAACTTAATTGTTAAAATTGTTAGTATATAGATAATGAATAATAGTCATTGCTCAATTTGATTTGGGCTTGTGCTATCCACATGTCAATTGTTTTATCATTGAGACATCATGACCAATATCCATATATTGTATTGTAAAACGGTTTAATATGTACACTAATTAAAAGTGTTATCATTTATTTATATAAAGATAAATGTATTTTGAAATTTTTATATTAACTAAAACTCTTGGATATTACATAGTAGTAACAATTAAAATTAATTTACATTTAGATAATAATGCATATTATAAGACCTGAACCATGATTTAATTTACCTCGAAAGGTGGAAAGACAATAAAGAATGGGATATATATTGTATATAGTAATTGACTTCCAGTCAACGATCAATTGCGAGCAGCAATCGTCAAATGTAAGACTTATGGGCACACGAAATCAAAATTTTGAATGTTGAAAGTCTGTCCTCTGTGTCTGTCTGATCATACCATTTATATATTCATTTTTATTGACCCAGTTCATCTAATTTATTATTGTTGGTAAATCATAAATGCACGTGCACATGAAATATGGCACATTTAATTTCAATTTACGACAATGGTTGTAGATATAATTTAAAAAAAATTGTTAAATGAAACAAATACATTTAGTACGTATTTAAGAATAAATATTTGATTAGATGATTTCAGTATTTATTAGGTTTATATAATTATATAATATTTTTAAGATTTTCGCGTTTTATGTCCTCTAAATATAAGCGGTTCGAAAATTGCCCTGTATTTTAAAAAAAATTCGCGTTTTATGTCCTCTAAGACCATAAAACGCGAAGATATAGAGGACAAAAAACGCGAATATTTTTTTAAAATACAAGACAATTTTCGAACCGCCTATATTTACAGGTTAAAAATTAAAAGGGGTTAAACTTACCGGACAAAAAATGCAATTTTCCCTATATATATATATATATAGAGAGAGAGAGAGAGAGCCCTGCTTGGTTGAGTTGATTCCAACAGCTAATAACTGATAGTTGATAGCTGATTTTCAATTAGTGTTTGGTAAATTAGTTGATTAAAGTAGCTGATTGAAGATTAATTTACCAATATAGACATAATTTAAAATATAAAATATTATACATAAAAAAAAGAAAAATATAAAGAATAAAAGAAATAAAATTATAATAATTAATGAATACTTCCCAAAAGATTATTTAAAAAAAAGACAAATACTTGAAAAATAATTATAATAATAAATAAAACTTTAATTATGACTAATAAAAATACTTTCGTAAAATATAAAGTAATATATTAGTTTATAAATAATATATTTTTTTACAATATAAAAGGATAAAAAATGATTTTACCAAATAATGTAGGAGCTTATTAGAAAAAGCTACGATTTGTAACTTTTTTTGAACAGGAGCTTTATTAGGCAGAATAAGCTATCAGGAGCTTATTTTTTTTTCTTACCAAGCATCCTAAAAGAGCTTATTGTGATGGAATAAGCTATAAGCACTTTCAATAAGTTCAACCAAGTAGGACCTGAATTCATTACTAATATTTAGTTACATACTCCAATTATTGCAAATATATCATAATTTACTTATACATAATATTTAGAATTTCAAAATAAATTATTTTAACTTTTATTATAAATACAATTTATTTAATTATTTTCATAAATAAGGTTTTTTTTAATTAAAATTATTTCATATGTAATTTGTCTTTTAATTAAAATAGTTAATTTAGATTTTTTTCTACTAATTATATATGACTTATTTATATTTTTATATTAGTAGTATAAAAGAAAATTGTTGAATTAGATAAAGTATAATAAAAGAATATATTAAGTTAAGCTAAATATAATAAAAATAAAATACTAAATTAGGCAAGATACAATAAAAGAAAATTTAGATATATATTAGGCTCGGATGACACATAAGCAACCGAATAACCAAAATCTTTTATTATCCAAGCGAATCATACGAAATAGACACATAGATTAGGAGGATTTTGCATTAATATATACTTGTTTAACACCAGTGTATTACACGGGACTTACCAAAATAAATATAAAAAATATTTGTGATAATTACTGAATTTTAAATTTAAAATAATGTATTCTCAACCCGTGCCTTGTAGATGTCTAATGTATTTATTAATTATTATAAATATCAAATAGTTTTGCATTTGATGTTTAAATTAAATTTTTTTAGTAATTTTAATTACATACTTACAAAAATTCAAAAGGCATCACATTCTAAACCCATGTCTAATATATATTTAATTAATTAATATTATTAAATCATTTTATATATTAATATTTAGAATAAATTCGTTAATAATTATTAGTTACATACTTTGAGATATTCAAAAGACGCCATACTCTCAACCCGTATCGCATTGTACTGGTATCTAATCAATGTTTATTAATTATTAGTATATAATTTAATATTTTTTATGTTTAGATTGAAAACATTACTAATATTTAGTTATATACTTATATTATTATAAATAACTCATATTTTACCTGTGTAGAATATTTAAAATTCCAAAAAATAAAACTATTTTTAAATTCTATTATCAATAAAATCTATTTAATTATTTTCGTAATAAATCTATTTTTGTAATTAAAATTATTTCATATGTAGTTTGTCTTTTAATTAAAATAACTAATTTAGATCTTACCTACTAATTATATATGACTTATTTATATTTTTATATTAGGAGAATCAAAGGAAAGTATTGAGTAAGGAAAAATATAATAAAAGAATTAAATTAGGTAAAATACAATAAAAAGAAAAATATTAAATTAAGTAAATATTAGTCTTGGATGACAAAAGACATTTGTATAAATATTATTTTATACTTTTTAAATGAGTTCGAGTGAGTTTTTATCGAGTCGGGTAGCGAATAACTCATGAACTGTTTGGCTTCATCTCTCTCTCTCTCTCTCTCTCTCTCTATATATATATATATATATATATATATATTATATATATATATTNTATATATATATATTCCTATTCAACTTGCATTTGTATAAATATTGTTTTATACTTTCATCTAAGTATTAAATTTTCACTCTTAAGTGATTTACATGAAAATAAAAGAATATTACTTATGTTTTGCATATATGGTGAATTATTTATTGAATAAAAATATCTTAAACACGTGATGTGTTATATAATCATAAAACTCATGTTTATTTATAAGATATTATTTTCTTTGAGGCTTTAAATGCACCATACCGTGACTTTTAATTTATGTTTTGGGTGGATAATTTAATAATATTTATGTATGTATTCCGTGACAAAGAAAGTTAATGAGTAATACGAAATCAATATAAACCAGCCATGTGAGAGAAGTATTTTCATAAAGTATCGAACAATTTTATATGTGACCTATGGTCTTAAAATTTAATTTATATTCTTTTCAAAAAAAAAAAAACTATCACGAAAGTCATTATGATTATGCAATTCATATATCTCCACTCTTGTTTATAACAGATGGTTGAACCAACTCGCCCCAAATTTGAAATAATGGACTCAAAATTAATTGAGTACCATCATTGGGTTTCTAACGTGGAAACTAGTTTCATGGGAAAGGATTATACATCCACGATCATACCGTCCACTGATCCAAACACTAGAAAAATTGGGCAAATCCCGATGGGCGCGATCTTCGGTATCATGTTTACTGACGAAATTGCCGACGATGCTTACCGTCAGCATTTTTGACATCAGTAACTAAATATCGAAGGGCTACAACTATCCATTAGCATTGTACCAACGTAATGCTAACGAGTAAGGCTTGTCGGGAAGACCCTGGCCGTCAATCGACCACCGTTGGATGTGTTGATAGATAACTAATGGGGAAGGGCACGTCGAAAAATGCCGACGGGCTCTACCGCTGACGTGCTACAGGCCGCCGACATATGTCGATGGGTACGTGCCACAAAAAAATGTCGGTGCCCTATACTCATCAGTATTCCTTAAAACTTGTCGGCGGCCAATAGCCCGTTGGCATTTTCCATTATTTTTTTTATTTTTATTATATTTATTGGAGGTGACAAAAATCCAAATTTCAAATATGAAACATAAAATCTATAGGTGCCAAAAAATTAAAATCAAATATGAAACGTAATTAACATCATAAGATATATAAATATGGTTTACATGAAATATCAAACATATATATTCAGACAAAATATTTCTTAAACTAACACTACTACTCTACTGGAGGGTCAAATGGAGGCTGCTGAGACCGAGGCGCTCTCATCGCTACGACGACCTCCTCCACCTGCTGGTAGAGCATCGCCTGAATCTCGAGCTGTTCATGCGCATGCGCCTCGCGGGCCTCTTGGAGCTGCTACTGATTGGCCCGCTCGTTCGCCTCGATCTGAGTCTCGACCTGACTCTTCAAAGTCTACAGTTTTGTCTGGAGAGCCTTCCCCAAAGCTCTCAACTTCCGCTTCTACTCGTTGAGGCGGTTAGCCCACGAGTGACCCATAGAGGCATAAAAGTTATATTGTAGGAAAAATTTCATTTTTGGTCCACTATATTGGCCACATTACAAAAAGGTACGTGATGTTGGCCATCATCTAACAACGTCTGCTAAGTTGACCAATTCATCAAAAAAGGTCCAAAAAAAGCCCGATCGGACTTTTTTGCTGACGTGGCGTGATTCAATACTTTCTTATCATTTTTTAAAAATTTTAAATATTAAATTGAAAATAAAAAACTAGAAGAATTTTCATTTTGATCCATTATATTGGCCACAATCCAGAAAAGAATACATTAAATTGGTCATCATCAAATCATACCTGCTAAGTTAACAATTCATCAAAAAAAGTCCAAAAAAGCTTTGATTGAATTTTTTTTTCTTGACGTGGCACGATTCTATATTATTTTATCATTTTTATTTTATTTAAACATTAAAATTGATGACAAATACTATCTTGCCTTCATTTTATTTTCTTTTAATCAAATTAATAAAATCTTAATTGATAAAAAAGAAATCAGTGATAAATATATAAACATGAAATAATCTTCAAAAATTATAAAATTAATATAGTAATATTATCAAAATTTTAATTAATAAAAAATTAATAAACTCGGAGATAAATATAAGAATACAAAATAAATCTTAAAAAATAATAAAACATATATTATAATTTTATATTTATGAATAATTTATATTAATTCTTATTGATTAAAGTTTTATTAAATATATTAACGGAAAGAGAAAAAAAAATAGAAAAAGAAAGGAGATAGCAAAACATATTTTTGTCTTTAATTTAATTTTTATAATTATAGAAAATTGATAAGAAAATATAGAATAATACCACGTTAGAAATAAAATTCGATCAATCTTCTTTTGGACCTTTTTTTGATAAATTGGTTAACTTAGCATATATGATTCGATGATGGCCAATTTAACATACCTTTCTGGAATGTGGCCAATATAATGGACCAAAATGAAAATTTCTCCAGTTTTTTATTTTTAATTTAATATTTAAAACTAAAGAAAAATGATACGTAAGTATTGAATCACGCCACGTTAAACATAGTGGACCAAGAATAAAACTTCCCCTTATATTGCACGAGGTTCTTAGAATATAAATTCAGGTCCAAATAATAATATTTGTACAAAACATAACAATTTAATTAATACAAAACTATTTTGAAATATTAGTTAATATTATTAGTTAATTACTAGAAACCCGGGCTAGCACAACTCAAGATGAGACCGAGGGACATGCTCGTATTTCAACCCATCGGGGTGTACACGAGTCTCCTGGATCCTTTGAAGAATCATCGGTAAATCTTCCGAGTGATTACGCTGCCTAATAAAACTTATGGTTATTTAGAGCAACATATTACACTACTACAGAAACAGGAATTTAAGGCGGCTTTTTTTAGGTTTTTAAGGCGGTTTTTGAACCGCCTTTGTATCCACCGTCGTAAATATTTACGGCGGTTTTTTAAAAACCGCCTTAAAAAGTGAGGCTTTTTACGGCGGTTTTTCTTGAACCGCCTTAAAAAGTGAGGCTTTTTACGGCGGTTTTTCTTGATCTTGAACCGCCGTAGAAAGTGATGCTTTTACGGCGGTTTACGAACTGCCTTAGAAAAACAACGGCGGTGGATTCTACGACGGTTATTAAAACATACCTTCTAGAAAGTCTGTTTTCAGAAGTCTATTTTCTAGAACGGATATTGAATAATACCTTCTAGAAAGTAGTAAAAAAATTAAAAAAAAAAAGAAATGAAAGCAGGTGCACCAAAATATGGGAAAAATAAAAGGATAAAAAATAAACTTAACTTTAAAAATAACAAAAAAATCATCCTTTGCGATTTTACACCAGAGGCAAACAATCAATACAAGACGCGAACACACTTAATATTCTTATCATTTTAAGTCTTTACAATTTTGAATGGGCATATTACTACACCGTCAGCACCAAGACTATAATACTCGTTGGAAACGTCAAGCAATGCGTTAGCCCAGGAGTCGTCGTTCGGCATCGCACATACTCATCGTTCCCCACTTGGTAACCTGCACAAAAACGAGCAATTACTTAGACAAGCGATTATGAACTTTAGCAAAAAGTAGTTTCTTTTTTGGTATTTTCAAACGCCCAAATTCTGTACTCTCAAAATATACAGATAACAAACAAAAGAGGTGAAAAAATTTATGCAATGACTTAGTTAGCAATAAAAAACTTCAAAGGAAATCAAGCAGGGAACTGACACGTGACATGACTGTACAAAAGGATGACAAACTAAAAACATAATAATTCAAAATTGCATATCCTTGGATTGTTTACATAATCCAAATTACAACTACAGAAAAAAAAAAAGTGCAAATAATTTGACCTATAGCACAAAAAATTTTGAAACCTCAAGGGTACTTTTTTTTATCTAAACCCTATTTGAAATTTTGAAAGATGATCGGATTTTAAGGGTAGTTTTGTAATTTAACCCGGGATTAAATTGAAAAGGAAATTGGCAAGCAAGCAAAAATAAGAGAGATGTAATCAATAAATCAGAGAAGATTGAGGAACTTGGACTAACAAGATTGGGGAACATGTTTCTGAGAGGTGCCATGCGATTCTGGCCACCGTAAACCTGTCCAGATGCGACGTATATTTGAGTTTCTTTAGGATATCCCATAGCTCGAAGCATCACAGCTACCTCACCCGGCTCGAGAGGACACCGTCCTTCCTTCCGTTTCTGAAGAGCCAGGGGCCATAGATGAGATCCATCCTGCAAGACAGAGACCACGAAAAAGAATAATCATGTTAATCTGAATATTATTTATTTTAACGGTTAATTACAAAAAGTACCCTTGAAGTCTAATCTAATCAACCAAGAAACCTATATATCTTTCAAAATTACAAATACCCCCTAGATATTTATTTCTATTTAACGAATCACACCCTCAATTGGCCATATAATTTTGAAAGATATAATTTTTTCTTTTTTTTTTCTTTTTTGTAAGGAAGAAAAACCTCAAGGGTAACTTTTGTTAAGAAAAAGAAAAAAGAAGATACCTTGAAGCGTCGGGGCCATTCTTTGAGTCTGTATAAAGCCATTAGTGCTTTCTCCATTCGACTTCCCACAAAGTCACAGAAAGAAAGGCCTACCATACCTTTCTCGAACCTTAGATGAAGAGCCCTGATATAATACATATAATAAAATAAAATAATTATATGAGTAAAGTTTTAAGACCCCTAAATCCTTAAGGAGTTTTTTTTAATGATGATAATCCACATGTCACTTACATGAAAGGATTTGAACTGCCAGTTCGGTTTCTCATCCTAGAAACGAGTAAATCAGCCATATTCTCGATTTCAGGAAGGAACTTCAAAGCATGATAGTTCACTCTGCACCGTAGCCTGTTGATCTCTTGAGGGACGTTGTCATACCTCATGGAAAAAGAAAGTTTATCACTCAAAAGTGTCTTGTAAGAAAGATGAAAGAATTAATATTTAATGAAGATGACAACTCACCCCAAACGATCGACAAAAGGTTTCAAGGCCATTATCTTCTTTTCCCTGATACGTGGTAAAACATTGTCTATGTAGAACTGTGCTGGGGCATACTTGGGAATGTTTTTTACTGTCCTTGCTGTTATGGGTAATGTGCAGTTACAATGATGTCCACAAAGTAACAAAACAATGATTTTGTGAATAATTTGTATATTAAATATCAGCTTACATTTAAAAA
>BMAC01000023.1:1125321-1144017 GCA_014905375.1 Phtheirospermum japonicum | reverse complement strand
ATTCTCGGCACGAATATCTGCAAGGTGAGGAAAGAAAAGGATCATTAATATACAAGTTAATTATGAGAACAACACACACACACACCACACACACATATATATATATATATAATAAATATAAATATATATATATATATATATTATATATATATATATATATATATATATATATTATTATATATATATATATATATATATATTAATTCAGTACCTGAAATTATGCCCTCACGTCGTTCAGCACAAGTTTTCCATGACGTAGTGGCTGAATAAGGATTTTTCCAAAGTGATGGAGTCTCCTTTACCTACTTGCATGAAAGCAATGCCATTTAAAAAGAGAAAAGGCAATAACATGAGAAAAATATTGATAATTAGTTGAGCTTACATGAGGGCAGTGAAGAGTTATGCCATCTTTTTTGCACAAATATGGAGCATTCTGCAATTAAACCAAGCAAGGAGCCAGCAAAAATATCATTAGAACTTGAACAACAAAGTGTGGTAAAGTCATAAATTCGAAAAACACAAGCGTGCTCACATACTTTTCGATAAGAAAGAGATTATTAAAGCTGTAAAACTGAGATTTAGAAATATAATCAATTCGAAGTCCAGAAGTCCAATTCTATTGATTGAACACATTGTTGATGTATCCTGTTTTAACTTTGATTCAACATACAAAGCTGATATTATTTATTAAAGAAAAAAAACTAACACTCTGCCTGCATAATTCTGCTTTTCACAAATAAAGAACATTTGACTCGTTCCAAAATTAAAGCAATACGCAATCTTTCAACATCAAATTATGAGCTTAATATCATAAAACAAGGTAGAAAAACTCTTTAAAAATTAGCATGTAACCTAAAACCCCCAATGCATCAGATAAGACCAAAAATAATTAAAAATAAAAAAACCACGCCTTTAAATGATATTATATCAAATTTTTACATAAAAAATAATATAAAAAACACATGAAAACAAACCAGAACAAACCGGAGCGGCGGCGGCGAGCGAGGCGGGGCTGCTGCGGCAAACATTCGACGGAGGAACCTTCGATTCACAGATGAAGTACGGAGATTTGGAGCTTTGTTCACGCCATGGATATCATCTCAACGACGCTGCCCTTCTCCCCAGAAAATTAGGGTTCTCGAGAAGGGGCTAAAGGTCAATATGTTCCGCCGCCGGGGAACCTGAACCGGTCCCCCTCGAACCTGAACCTGAACCTGCCCCTCCTTCTGCCCTTGGCGTCGCACGACAGGTATGATTTTGCGGGCGGCGGCGCCGCCGTCTGCGGAGGAGTGGTGGCTGGCGAAGTCGGGTTTCGGGAAGGGAGCGAAAGGGTGGACGAAGGGAATTTCGTAGGGATTAGGTTTTTTTTTTATTTAATATTGATAGTTTTTAGTTTAATATTTATTTATTTTTATGGTTTAATATTTAATGATCGTTGGATGAGACCACGGATCAACGGTTGAAAACAACTTGCTTAAGCAAGACAAGGATCGGTGACATGGCAGTCTATGAATTCTAAGGCGGTTCCTAAGAAACCGCCGTAGAATACCTAAGATTTTAAGGCGGTTTTTGAAAACAGCCGTAGACTTACATAGATTTACGTCGGTTTTTATAACACCGCCGTAGATTTACATCACCTTTACGGCGGTTCTTAGAAAACCGCCGTTAAAATCTGTTGATATCCAATTTTAACGTCGGTTTTCTGAAAACCGCCGTAAAAAGACCTTTTTAACGGTGGTTATTGCCATAACCGCCGTTAAAAGTAATTTTAAGGCGGTTTTCAGAAAACCGCCTTTAATTAACAGCCTTAGAAAGCTGTTTCTGTAGTAGTGTTAACATAAAGAATTTAATAGAAATGAATATGAATTGTCTAGATAAAATAGGGCACTTATGCCTTCACAAGGTTCTTGAGAAATAAGCAAGTAGATAAAGTAGATCACTCAAAATCAGGAATATGAAGTGATGGAGAAAGATTCTTGCTGCCATGGAAGTCTGCAATTATGAGGCTGGCATCAGCGTTTTGATCTACATATTCCACATAGCGAGTTTCTAGTTCTTTACTATCTAATCCTCTTGCAGATGGTTGCCACTTTGTTACTTGCGAAGCAGTTTTGGTAACATGCTCAGTGTCACCACATCTGTAGGAAGGTTCATTTTTAGCTCTCTCTCTCTCTCTCTCTCTCTCTCTCTCTCCATTGAAGGATTCTGGCTTGGTTTCTGGGTATTATAACCACCAATCCCAACATTACCATGGCCACTCGGGGCACTACCACCATCTTTGCGCCATATATGGGAAGAGACTCCACGGTCTCTACTACGACCCCCATGGTCTCTACCTTGCAGTACATATGTCCCATATTCAGAAGGGTTAACACGTCCAATCCCCTTTCCTTTTGGGTCTTTTCCACTATTCGATTGATCATAATTAACCTTGGGAATCTTCTTTGTTCCAATAGGTCTTACGTTGTTGTTCAAAGAACTTGATCTTACCTCTCAGCTACTTGCAACATATTAATCAACTTATTGAAAGTTTTAATTCTTTTATTGTCATACTTGAGCATATGCTGGTTCGCTAGTAGAAGTGTTAAAGTAGGAAAAATGTATAGAGTTTTTTGTATCATATCATCTTCCGTAATTTGCTTTTCATAGAAGGTAAGATATGTTTTTAAGCGCAACATGTCCTTGTTATAGTCATTGACCCTTTTGTAGTCAAGAAAATGGATTTCATTCCACTGAACGGTCAATTCTAGAAGTAAAGTGTCATGTATGTTTCCAAAATGTCCCTTAAGGGTATCCCAAAGTTCTCTGGGTGTCTTCAACTAAAGGTACTTCCGACATAGTTAAGATCAATATGACGCCGCAAATACATTAGGGCATTGACTTTAACTTTATCAGACGGTTCTTTGTTACTACAAAAAAAATTGGCAAATGCTGACGGGCAAGGAACCATCGGAATATACTGATGACATGCCGACAGCCTTGTCTATGCTGATGGTCCACCGACAGGTGTTGGCCATTGGTGAATTACCTATCGGTATCATGTTGGCATTATCTAAGTGCCAATATTTAGCTATAGGGATGCCGACGAGTATCGCCCATCGACAAATTCATATATGTCGACGGGTCACTGACGGCCACATCATTGACAGCCTTTGCGTCAGCATAATAATTAATAATAATGTGTCAATGACCCTAATAGCTATTAACAAAAACCCTAATATTATATCCTGCCCACAATCTCCCCGTCTGCATCACATCTAAAAAAAGAGAGAGAGAGCTAGACAGAAGCGTGCCACCACCACCTCCGCAGACCGATCTCTAAAAGCGCGAGCCACCACCACCGCAACATCCGACACCTATCACCGCAGCAGGACCACCACCAGCGGCAGCCACCGCCACCACTACCACCACTGCAGCAGGTTTGTATGTTTTTATTTTTATTTATTTATTTTTTGTTTAATATTTAATTATTTAGATATATAATTGTGGGTTCAATATTAGTTTAGGGATTAATTAGAATTTTGCAAAATTTAGGGTTTGTTTAGGGTTTAATTAGCAATTATCTTAAATATTAGAGTTAATTTGGGTTTATTTAGAAATTATTTCAAAATTTTGGATTAAGTTGTAATTATTTAGATATTGCAACTGATTTCAAGGATTTTAGTTTGGAGTTTGATTGGGGGGTATTTCAAAAAATCTAGGTTGAATTGTAATAATCTAGATAATTGGGATTAATTTTGAAATATAGGGTTGGTTTGGGGTTTATTTAGCAATTAACTCAAAATTTAGAATTGAATTATAATTATTTGGATAACTGAAGTTGATTCAAGAATTGGGGTTAGTTTGGGTTTAACTAGGAAATATCTCAAAAAACTAGGTTTGGAATTTAATTATTTAGATAATTGGGATTAATTTTAAAAATTAGGGTTAGTTTGGGGTTAATTTAGCGATTCATTTAAAATTTAGGATTGAATCATAATTATTTATATAATTGAAGTGACTTTGAAAATTAGGGTGAGTTTGAGGTTTAATTAGGGAATATTTCAAAAAATTAGTGTTGAATTATAATTATTTAAATAATTAAAGTTCAAAAATAATTATATACTTAGGATTGTTTAATATATATGTTATGATTTGTGAATAATATATACATGTTGTGATTGGTTGGTATATACGTCGGTGATGACGTGATGTAAGGCGCCGGTAGGAGGTTTCGTCTCTCTAGTAATGGATTTAATTTTTTTAATGTGATGGTGGTTTAAAAAAGTTTTAAAAATGTATGTGGTGGGAGTATCGAAATACCGTGGTGATCGGCATTGCATGTTGTCATTAATATATATATATATATATATATATATATATATATATATATATATATATATATATATATATATATATATATATATATAATGTTTTGTGAATAATATATACATGTTTTGATTGGTTGGTGTATACGGAGCCGACTGGGAGGTTTCAATGTGATAGTGGTTTTAAAAAGTTTTAAAATGTACGTGATGGGGTTTTTTGAAATGTCATGGTGATCGACACGCGAATGTTGTTTTTAATATATATGTTATGATTTGTAAATAATATATATGATGTATACGCCAGTGATGACGTGGTGTACATATACATGTTATGAATAATATGATGCATACATATATAGTTGAAATTATATTAATTCATTTACCCCGATTCAGATGTGCATTTATGCTCAATTTTTAATTAGTTGAGAGGCAGAGGTCGCGGACGTGGTGCTTCTCTTGGCCCATTTTCAGGCCGTGTTTCTCTTAGTTCATAATTCTCATCACATCATCAGTTAGATTATGAAGACGATGATATGATGAACTTATTAGGAGGGACTCCGCCTTCAACCGTTCTATCCACCCCGTCTACTAATAGTACATCAAGAGGCCTCATGTCACCATGTCTTCGTATGATCGAGACATTTATTTGATTATTGTTTGTTTATCATTAATTTTGGATTTATTCTAAAGTATTGAAAGTATTCGAGTTTATTAATTACATAACTACGCACATTGTTCAAACATTTAACTATTAAGGTTTACATAAATACATCTTGCTCATAGAGACGCATATTTCAATGAGAAGTATATCTTTCTAGATAGTGCACAACATCTAAAAGATATGAGAAACTTCTCCGACTTCTCCGACTCATTTAATAACATTATCACCTTTACTTGTAGGAATGTCTTGCGGAGAAACAAATTGCTTAGATGATTGTGGGACGACCCACACTATATTAAGGAATAGACAATTATTTATAGAATTAATTCCTTATAAATCATCAGTGACCACAATGATTGGAACATATTTATTAATCAAACGGCGAGGAAATTCCAAATTCTTGATGCCTAATGGCACAATGATTACAATTGCAGAAGCTCTGTATGCATCAAGAGCCAATCGAATCTTATTGAGTAATAAAGATATCCGTGCCAACGTGTACCACTTGGAACTCACCGTGAGAATAGAATGGAATATGTATATTACGTCTAATGAATGTGGATGGAAATGCACCTTGGAGAAACTAATAAGTCAATCTAGTGGGTTATATCTCACAACTATTCGGATGAATTGAGTCTTATGTTGTCAGTAATAATGAATTATGGGACAATAACTTATATAGGCTTTGGCATGACTATATTAGACATCCTGGTCATGACATGGTGATCCATATTTTGAAATACCTAACAAAAATCCTTTCTTTCGAGTGACACATATAGTGGGGGCATAAACGCGATGCACTACAAAATGTCGATACAATTGCTACACCATTACAGCCAATAACTTCTGAAGCACAGATGTATTACCTATATCCCACTCTACCTCAATAACTATCTCAAAGGCACATCACTCAGTTTTCAAAGCCTATTCTTGGCAAAAACAAGATAAAAACCTTCATATTCTAGAATATAAAGCAAAACAACCCATTATTACAAAGAATACAAGGTGATATTTGTGGACCTATTCATAAAAATGCAGACCATTAAGATATTATATGGTTTTGTTAGATGCTTTGACACGATGGCCACATGTCGCATTATTGTCCACACAAAATGATACCTTTACAAAACTCCTATCATAAATTATACATTTAAGGGTTCAACACCCCGATCATCCTACAAAGCCTATAAGGCTCTATAATGCTTGAGAGTTTACATCAAAAGTATTTGATAATTATTGCATGTCAATCGGGATTAATGTAGAGCATCCTGTACCATACAAGCATACACAAAATATTCATGTAGAAGCCATCATCAAAAGACTATAGATGATGATCGGGCACTGGTTATGTGCGACAAAATGCTCATATTTGCATGGGGTTATTCTATATTTCATGCAAATTTATTTATTCATTTTTGACCCAATGCTAGCCAATCATTTTCTGTGCACCAGTTAGTAATTGGATATGGGCCTGACATTTCGCATTTACACATATTTGGTTATGTAGTATATGTGCCTATTGCACCCCCACAACGCACGAAAATGGGTCCTCAACGACGATTAGGTATTTATATTGGATATGAATCTCCAATAATGATCCGCTATTTAGAACCCTTTATAGGCGATCTATTCACCACTCGATTTGCGGATTGTTACTTTGATGAGACAATCTTCCCGTCGTTAGAGGGAAACATGATAAATGATTTTTTTAAGGGAATAATAGGAATTATTGTGGTCCATCTCCACTCTGTTTTACTTTTGTCCCCCATACTTCACAATGTGAAAATGAAGTAAGAAGAATAATCGATCTTTAGAACGTAGCAGATTCAATGCTTGATTTGTTTACTGATATTACTAAAGTGACAAGGTCGCATATCCCGACTGTACTTATAAGGTTAGAAGTCCCAAGTAAGGGGCACATTGCTACAGAAAGAGACACTAAAACCACACATTATGGAGGTGTGGTTGAGGTCGTAGATCCCAAAAGAATGGGGAGGCCACATGGTTCGATTGACACTCGCCAAAGGAAGAAGAGGTCAGGTGCAACACAACTTAATTCATTAGTCATTGATCGAAGATTTCTTAGCACTCTAAGAAATTGTCTCCGCAATAGTACGGAGTCGATTGTAGAGCGGTAAGTTTTCCCGAGTCGTGTCTCTCGAGGATAGATATTATCGGCGATTAGTTTTTTACTTGATCTCTTATTAATCTAGATTTAAACTAATCTACACTAGAAAAGCATATAGTCATTGTTTTGGTTTGAGTTTTATTCTAAAGCTTGAATTGACATGAAAACTTAAAAACTAACTAATGCAAAGATTAAAGAGAATTAAAATCTTGCTTGAAAGGACTAATTCTAATGACATTAATTAAAAACCTTAAATAAATTAAAAACTACTAAACCTAAGAAAGCTTGTAAATTGAAAGAGAACATGGAGGGAAAAACAAAGCTTGAAACTTAAAAGAAGTCAAAGAGCATTAAATGGGAAAATGCCAAATTGATTAAAGAAGAAAGTTCCATACATCTTTTAGAGACCAAAAGTTTGTCTAGCTAAAAGGAGTAAAAAGTTTCAAGACTATGCTACAATGGAGTTTTGCAAACAAAGAGAACAACAAGGTAGAAAATAAAAAGGAGGATTTAAAATTCAATGAACAACAATACAAACTAAAACCTAATAACCAACATAAGAGAAATCACAACAACACAATAATAACACATAACATAAAGGCGAAAGGTTACTACTAATTTTTACATTCCAACAAAAGCTTCAAAGTCTAGATTACAATCTTCAAAGATAAATCAAACTTCAACACAACAAGATCCACAAATGAAGGAGGTGTCACCCTCTCCAACACCTGCTTAAGAACACATAACTAACTAACTAAGCTAAACTACACTAAACTAAGGATTATCAAACAGGGTTTATTATTGCAAGGAATGGCAGAGGCTTGGAGGAGATGGAACAAGTCCAAAACAACCAAGGAAGTATTAGGATAAGGTTGGAGAGAGCTGGCTTATATACACCAAAACGTAGGGGTAAAATCATCAAAATGGACCAAAATCACGAAATTCCTGCGTTTCAGTCAATCGACTGAAAGCTGTCGATCAACTGCTTCGTCTTCAAATGCCAAACTCACTGTTTTACAGTCGATTTGGCATGGTTTAGTCGATCGACTGAACGTGCCTGACCCGGCGGAACCGGCCAGGGGTATTCGGCCGCCCCTTGCCTTGAAAGAATTCACACGCAGCCGCCAGCTAAAAGCCAGTTGATCGACTGGAACGGCTGCACCGGCTCGGTTTCTCATTTCTGCTCTAAACATCCGCCGGCTGTCTCTCCTCGTTCGCACTACGTATCCTTGCTTGTCCGTCCAATTCGAGTTGAGTGGAACGCTTCCAAACGTGCACGGGCTCCGCTTGGTCATCCTATGGCCAAAAGTACGAAAAAGAGTAAAAATATGCGAAAAGCTAATAAAAAACGCACAAAAGCAATAAAAACCCTAAAACTAACAAAATAGGCCAAAACGACTCCTAATACCCATTCAAGCAAGCAAAACACATGCAAACGCGACACAAAAAGGTAACAAAAATGCATACAAAAAAGTAAAAATCAACCACCCCACACTTAGAATGATTGCTTGTCCTCAAGCAATACTAATCTAAAATTACAAAACTACCCCCGGATGATCCTAAACTAATGCACAAAACCTAATTCGAGACATCGTATTCTACAATGCTTGTTAGCTTGGCTAAAAAGATGATAATGATGCATTAACAAAGAAAGTTTAGATCGACTCCCGAAACCTGAAAGTACTAGGTAACCCTCCAAGTCGGACCCCTCATCCTTGCCCCGGCTAAGGTCTATCCACGGTCAAATCGTTAATCGGCTCCCTACTAGCCTCAATCATCTACAACTCTCTTTGACAAACCAAATCTAAAAAGGAAAAACAAATGTGCAAGAGGTGCACATTTATTACGTAATAAACTTAAGGATTTATATCGTATCCTTGTTTATTCATCATCATTTTTTTCTTTTTTTGGTACCATAAACGTGAGGTACTTAAATAATATGTACAATACAACGAGCGTTCAACGACTCTGATTATTCGTTGCTACTAGCAACTTATAATATTCTTGATCGAGCGCGTGGAGTAATTGACGACTCCAAAATACAAAGCAAAATCCTATAGAGAGTGTTTGATGACAATGCTAGTTGAGACACTAGTTCTAAATGAGCTCAAGGATAGCACGAAGCTAAAGCCGAACAAAGTTCCCAACGAGTTAAGCCACCTAAGTCCACTAAATCCGATCGACAATCTAAACTCCCTAAATAAATCATCAAAACCGCGTCACTTCGCCAAGGGTCAAAGCAAATATAAAACAAACGTTACTCAAATTATCACAAGCAATCATGCAACAACTTAAAAATACAAAGACGAACCCTAACCACCCCACACTTAAAACCTAGCAATGTCCTCATTGCATATTAAGCTAGAAAATACAGTAAAAAGTGTAAGGGAAAAGGAAACGCCCCTATCTTCGAGCTTGTGGTGACGCGATCGTGCATAAGTCCTCTCCAGGAGTCGAGGCAAGCGATCTAAAAGAAATGAACCAATGGGGGTTGCAAAAACAAGTTATGAATAAAAAGTAAAAATCTTTTTGGAGTTTTGAAATTTCTCTCTCTCTCTTTTTTTTTTGGATTTTCTCTTTTTCTCTATTTTTTTTCTTTTTTTTTTAATTGGGTTGCCTCTCAATAAGCGCTACTTTAACGTCTATAACTCGATGATTTATACAATTCACGCTATCCAGGATCCAAGAAGAGGTGGCGATCATGCCACGCCTTGGTGTTCTCTAGAAGACACACCGGGTGACAAAAGTCACCAAGGAGGGCACATCGGGCAAGCCGGAAGATCGAATTATCAAGAGTGCGAGCTTGCTTCGGAGGTCGAAAGAGTGAGTAGTCGACCACCCAAATTTGATCATCATAAAATGGGTCGACGTACTCCTTCGTCTCCCTGACCGTAATATCCACTCTCTCTCCCACTACCTCTTCCACCACTTCTTGATCAAATATACATACGACATCGGGTGGTGGTAGAAGGGGCTCGAGTATCTTCACATCCCCAAAAACTGGCACAACTTCATCATCCTCGCCAAAAGAAAGTAAGCTCGACATTCCACGTGCCATTGGAAACCCCAAAGGTGAGTCCCCCTCACTTTCCACTACAATATCTTCACAAAACACGAGAGGGGTAACGTCGACTTCCGACCCATTCTCCTCACCCTCTAACTCCACCTCCTTACACACCTCTTTCAAAAGTCCGTGAAAGCTCGAATTGCCGTCAACGACCGTGGGATCCACCACATCAAAGATGGGCATCTCGTCAAGACACGGTATGCACCGACTCGAGATCCTTATGATCCGGGTTTTGACGATCTATATGCTCCACTCGCCCTTCCTTCTTCTTACCCGCACTTTGACTCGTATGCTCCATCAATCTATGATTCCTATTCTTCGAGCTATGATTCTTACAATCTACCCACTTCGAGCTCGTATACTTCGAGCGATGACCCCTGTACCTCACTTTATCAAGATTCGTCTATGCCCCAACTCCCGAACTTAGAGTCTCTCTTAGCCAAGCTCGTGGATGCGGTTCGGCAAATGGATGAATGCCTTGCTCTCAAGGAGACTCGAGTAGAACAAATTGCCAACGAGGTGGATGAGCTCGGGTTATGGGAATGTGAAATCGGTGGAGAACAAGAAGGGCTTGGGCCGGGATAATCGAAAGTTGGGGCCCATTCTCGACCGATCGAAGCATACGGGTCATCATCTAGAAGACACGATAGCTTCGAGGAGTGGTGTACGAATTTGGATAATTAGGAGTTTGGATATTAGGGTCGTCGTATTGAAAACTAGCTCGGTAGTTTGCCATCCTCGGCCGGAAAAATCTAGCGGGCCGTGAGGTGATGATGCTCGTGGCGGAGGCATCCTTTGTTCATTGTGTGTGTGGGCGGGCGGCATCGGGCTCTTGAATGAGTTGGTATTTGTTCACCTACCTTGCACAACACTAAACAAAGGATTACGAGCATCGAAAGTATAACAAAAATTTAAACTAACTACCAACTAAGATAACAAGAGAGATAATTAAAAACACCATTAGCCTTAATCTATCCCCGGCAACGGTGCCAAGATTTGATCGAAGATTTCTTAGCACTCTAAGAAATCGTCTCCGCAATAGTACGGAGTCGATTGTAGAGCGGTAAGTTTTCCCGAGTCGTGTCTCTCGAGGATAGATATTATCGGTGATTACTGTTTTTACTTGATCTCTTGTTAATCTAGATTTAAACTAATCTACACTAGAAAAGCATTAAGAAAAATATTAAGTCATTGGTTTGATTTGAGTTTTATGCTAAAGCTTGAATTGACATGAAAACTTCAAAAATAACTAATGCAAAGATTAAAGAGAATTAAAATCTTGCTTGAAAGGACTAATTCTAATGACATTAATTAAACATTAATTAAAAACCTTAAATAAATTAAAAACTACTAAACCTAAGAAAGCTTGTAAATTGAAAGAGAACATGGAGGGAAAAACAAAGCTTGAAACTTAAAAAGAAGTCAAAGAGCATTAAACAGGAAAATGCCAAATTGATTAAAGAAGAAAGTTCCATACATCTTTTAGAGACCAAAAGTTTGTCTAGCTAAAAGGAGTAAAACGCTTCAAGACTATGCTACTATAGAGTTTTGCAAACAAAGAGAACAACAAGCTAGAAAATAAAAAGGAGGATTTAAAATGTAATGAACAAAAATACAAACTAAAACCTAATAACCAACACAAGAGAAATCACAACAACACAATAATAAAAGATAACATAAAGGGGAAATGTTACTACCAATTTCTGCATTCCAACAAAAGTTTCAAAGTCTAGATTACAATCTTCAAAGATAAATCAAACTTCAACATAACAAGATCCACAAATGAAGGAGGTGTCACCCTCTCCAACACTTGCTTAAGAACACCTAACTAACTAACTAAGCTAAACTACACTAAACTAAGGATTATCAACTAGGATTTATTATTGCAAGGAATGGTAGAGGATTGGAGGAGATGGAACAAGTCCGAAACCACCAAGGAAGGATTAGGATAAGGTTGGAGAGAGCTGGCTTATATACACAAAAATACAGGGGTAAAATCATTAAAATGGATCAAAATCACGAAATTCCTGCGTTTCAGTCGATCGACTACTTTGTCTTCAAAAGCCAAACTCACTGTTTCACAGTCGATTTGGCATGGTTCAGTTGATCGACTGAACGTCAGTAGATCGACTGAAAGCCAGTTGATCGACTGGAACGGCTGCACCGGCTCGGTTTCTCATTTCTGCTCTAAATGTTTGCCGGCTGTCGCTCCTCGTTTGCTCTATGTATCCTTGCTTGTCCGTCTAATTTGAGTCGAGTGGAATGCTTCCAAAGGTGCACGGGCTCCGCTTGGTCATCCTACGGCCAAAAGTACGAAAAAGAGTAAAAATACACGAAAAGCTAATAAAACCGCACAAAAGCTACAAAAAACCTAAAACTAACAAAATAGGCCAAAATGACTCCTAATACCCATACAAGCAAGCAAAACACATGCAAACGCGACACAAAAAGGTAACAAAAATGCGTACAAAAAAAGTACAAATCAGTCATTAATAAAGAAATCCCTCTCTATGAGATTATTTCTGATTATAGTTATATCCATGAATCATTACTGGAGAATGCTCTGATGTTTGATATGACTCCAGAGAACAAGTAAATCTCAACAGACTATAAGAGTGCGTATGAGTTGATGGAGAGATCTTCCACACAAATTGATGATGTATCTGAATACATCGTTGCTCAATAACTTATAGATAACAATGATATTGAATCATGCTCTGTTGCAGAATGTCAACAAAGAGCTGGTTGGCCCAAATGGAAAGAAGCAATCAAGGTAGAGTTTGATTCTCTAGCAAAACAACGTGTATTTGGCCCGATAATGCTAACAACACAAAGTGTAAATTCCTGAGATACAAAGTTCATCTTGTAGCGCAAGGTTTCTCATAACACCCTGGAATTGACTGTGAGAACACATACTCTCTTGTAATGAACAGTACTTAGCTTAGTAGCATAAAAAAAAATGGAAATGCAGCATATGGATGTGGTTACAACATTTCTTTATGGTATATATATATATATATATATATATATATATATATATATATATATATATATATATATATATATATATATATATATATATATATATATATATATATATATATATATATATATATATATATATATAAACGTTCCTGATGGCCTTTAATTACCCAAGTCAAGTGACTCTAAACCGCATAGTGCGTTTATGATTAGCCTAAATTGCTCACTTTATCGAAAAACTCAATAGATGCGGTATATCCGTCTAAATGACTACATGATTGGAAAGGGATATGAGATCGATGAACTATGACCTTGCATTATAAATAAAACAAGTTTCGGATTTGAAGTTGTAGTTGTGTATGTTGATGATTTGAACATAATATGTACCCTTGATGAAATAAGAGAAAACTTTAGCTATTTGAAATCTGGATCTGAGATGAAAGCTCTGGGGAAAACTCGATTTTGTCTAGGCATCGAGTTGGAACACTAAGCTTGGGGAATACTAAATCCACAAGTCTGCATATGTTCAAAATATGCTCAGGTGATTTAACATAGATAAAGTGCACCCTGTTAGCACTCTCATGGTCAGCCAAGAATTGTATGTAAATAAAGATCCATTTCATACCAAGGAAGATGACAAAGAGATGTTGTAAGTTAAAACTTCCTACCTAAGTGTAATAGACGCATTATTATTCTTAACTCAATGCACTTGACCACATATTTCTTTCTCAATAAACTTGTTAGCCAGATTTAGCTGAGGACCAATGCAACGTCATTGGAATGGTATCAAGAACATATTTTGATATCTAAATGGAACCATTGACATGAGTTTGTTCTTTCCTTACAGAGAGGTAAGAGAGTCCACAAATGAATTTGTAGCCCCTAAAGAAAATATCTAAGGCGGGAGTGTCAACCCCTACACTGAAACGTCAAATAATATTTTGATTGGCTTTGCTGATACTAGGTATCTCTGAGACCCACATAACGGTTGTTCTAAAACAGGTTATGTATTTACCATGGGGAACCCAATTATATCTTGGATATGAACCAAGCAAACTCTTTTAACTACCTCTTCAAAACATACGAAAATCATTACTCTATATGAGACAGTTCGTGAGTATGGCTAAGGTCTATCATCACATATACTCGAGAGACTAGTGGTTTGAGGTCTACCACCGAAGAGACTACTTGTATTTATGAAGATAATGAAGCTTGTATTCAATAGATGAAATTGGACTACATCAAAGGTGACTATATGAAATATATATCACTTAAGTTTTTCTACAATCAACAACAAACATTTATTAAGATTCAAGTTACTCAATCTGAAGAAAATGTGGCTGATATATTTACCAAATCACCGAGCCATATTTGAGAAACATGTGAAGATCATAAGAATTCGAAGACTTTATGAACTCCCTTGATATATGTATGTATTGCGGGAGAGGTGTTATCATTAGGTGCGCTGTGCTCTTTTCCCATCAACCAAATTTTATATTTTCTCTTATTTTGAATTTTGTTTCTTGACAAGGCTTTTAATGTGACAACTACTCATGCATCACCTCACTTGTTGATTTGACATAAAGGAAATGTTAAAAAAAATACATTTAATATATTTTATTAACAAGTATTTGATGAGGATAACTTATATATTCATTAGTGTTATATATTTATATAATTATTTAATTGGTAATTTGTATAAAGGGGCATTCGAATATTATCTTTTTTACATTTGAAAAAATTTGGAAATTTTTTCTTTTGAGGCATTTTTACACTTGGAGTCAAGACTGGGAAAATGGCTGCCCGCCACTACGCAATTCAAAGTATCAACATATTTTTTCTAACAAATGCAGAGCCACGTAGATTCACTGCATCTTTGCATCAAATCAGAATGTATGCAATGCAACATTAATACTTTTCATTCATTTAATATATTATTATTTAACTATACAACAGATTACCTTTAGCAGTATAGCTTTGATGATGTGAACATAATTTCCCTAACAAACAATTACTTATGACATTATAAAAATATATTTTAACGTCAAATTGAATAAAACTTAATAAAATATTTTGCAAGTAAAAATGGGAAAATGTAACGTTGATTCATTCTGAAGTAATCCAACTTGCTTTTTTCATTAATTAACCACGTGATTTTAATATTTATGCTATACAACAAATTAAATACATCAACATGGCCCTAGTGCCAGAGAATTAGGTTCGGTTTCTACCAAATGTTCGAGTGTTATTTAGTTGAAAGTATATAGAGCATCAAGTTAAATGTAACCAAAATAATAATAATAATTAAATGAACAAACATGCTGCAACTTGCTCCACCACTTGTAACTTTCTTTATGGAACTTTCATAGAAATCATACCCCAAATACATATAAATTAGGATTATCCACTAATAAATTAATATTTTAATACCCATCAATTCCCCACGTGTGCATGCAACTTCCTGGTTCCCACCCTCTCTCTGTCTTCTTTCTCTCTCTCCACTCTATATATAGCCTATACTTATCCATTTCCCCCAAATTTCAAGAAAAATCACTCTTAAAATCTTAATTTTGTCTTTTAAAAAAAAACTCAAATTGAAACCCATATCAGAAACCCATGTACCAGCCAATTTCCAGCGAGCTAACGCAACCGGCGTATTTCCGGAGCTCGAGTTTCAGCAGCCTAACGCCGTGTTTAACGGAAACCTGGGGCGACCTGCCTTTAAAAGTCGACGACGCCGAGGATATGGTCATTTACGGCCTCCTCCGTGACGCCGTTAACGATGGATGGACGCCCTTCAACGACGTCAAAGCCGAGCCGAGGGTGTTCGAGCTCGGCTCGGAGATGAGCTTCGCGACCGTGAGAACCGACTACGCGGCTGCTCCGCCGCTCGCGGCGGCTCGTCGGCGTCGCCGCATTACAGAGGCGTGAGGCGGCGGCCGTGGGGAAGTTCGCGGCGGAGATAAGGGACCCCGCGAAAAACGGCGCGAGGGTGTGGCTCGGGACGTACGAGACGGCTGAGGGAGGCGGCTTGGGCTTACGACAGGGCGGCTTAACAAAATGCGCGGCTCGAAGGCTTTGCTGAACTTCCCCAACAGAGTCGGCTCGAACGAGCCGGAGCCGGTTAGGGTGAAGGCTAAGCGGCGGTCACCCGAGCCGGCGGCTTCGGCTGTTGTGTCCGGCTCAGATAAGCGGCTTAAGACGGGTGCAGCGGCTGAACGAGCCGAGACGGCATTGCCAGTTGGCGCGCACTTGGTCGTGGTGTGAGTCTGAGCTGGAATTGCAATAGGGCTTGTTTGGTTGTGTATACTAAACTTTTTAGATTTTGGCCCTATCTAGCTAGTGGGATAATATGAAACGTTATTTTTATTTATTTTTCTTTCACACCAAAAAAGTGTAAAATTTGTGATGATTATTCAATTTACAAGTTGAAAAAGAGAAGTTGGTGGAATGGAATAGAATTGCAAGAACACTAAAGTCTGTCTTCATGAGCAGTTGACATTGGAAAAATGTTCATCGAGACTCTTTGATAATTCAGCTTAGAAAAATCCATCAACGTCATAATCTTTCAATTTCCTTAACCATTTGATATGGATGGGGATATTTTGGTCCATTGATATGGTTTATTGCTTTTACATTCAGAAAGGATGATCTGCTATTCCAAATTATAGTTTATATGATGTTTTTGATACATAGCAGACATGTCCAAGGGTTCCCGCGCGGACCGGCCAAACCGCCGGTTAACAGTTGAGGAAATCGTTAACCATGGTTTGAACCGGAATCAAAACACCGCCCGTCGTCAAGTGTCAAATTAAATATTTATTTTCCTCATCTTCTCTCTACTAACTAGTAGTAGCGATAAGTAAGGGTCGATCCCACGAGAAGTGTGGTTAGATTGTGAAGATTCGTATTTTATTTAAATAAATAATTGGGGTAAGAAATTATGAATTAAATTAACTAATAAAATAAACGAGCAATTAAACTAGCAAGAAGATAATTAACGAAAAATTCAATAATAATAAAGACCTAGTTCTAGTTTAGTTTCCACCCTCGATTCACTCATTTAACCAACCACAATATCATAATCTATTTATCACATGCGACTAAAAACCCTAAGTAGCAATAAACTCTGCTACTCGAATTTACCCTTAGTGTGTACTCAATTAATAAGCTCTTTAATTGAATCTAATTATTGAATAACACTACTGCAAAACAGCTAATTAACGGCGGTTTTTGGAGGGTTTTAACGGCGGTTTTTGAACCGCCTTTACATCGACCGCCGTTAAATTTTACGGCGGTTTTGAAAAACCGCCGTAAAAAAGTGGGATTTAACGGCGGTTCTGGAAGACATTTAACGTCGGTTTTGGAACCGCCGTAGAATGCAGCATTTTTACGGCGGTTTTAGAAATACCTTCTAGAAAGTCTGTTTTCCAAAAACGAATATTTTACGTCGGTTTTTGAGAACTACCTTCTAGAAAGTAGTAAAAATTTAAAAAAAAAAGAAATGAAAGCAGGTGCACCAAAATCGCCAATAATGAATATTTTGAATATATTGATTATTTCAAATAAATAAATTAAGAATTAATACTCCAATATAATTAATAATTTCCATCAACAACATCCATGAACAGTTCAACACTAAAAACAAGACTAAAAACAAGAGACTAAAAAATAAAATGAAACATCTTCGCATTTCTAACTAAAGCGAACGCCACATCGAGACCTCGTACGAGCTAACTGTTGACCCCGGGACCAGAATCGAGGCTTCTTGCTTGCTCCATCTCCCGTCCCTTAGTACCTTTATCTTTTACAAATATAATCCTTCAATAAAATGAAAGCCCGATCGCTTCAAAAGCCGAGCTATCTTCTACTGAAGTTGTATCCTCGTTATATATCTCCCAAGACCACAACTGAGGATTAGCTGCCAACATTTGAATTTTTGAAGTTTGCGTCCCAACCCTTTGCAGTGTTAAAGACTACACTTCTGCAGTCGGGAAGAATGCTAATCGACCAAGCAGGTAAATTGTAGTGCATGTCGTTGAAAATCACTCTTACAGTCGAATTACTATCGAAGTTTGAAAGAAAAGCCGCGCATTTACCTGGCCCGGATGAAAATACATAAGCCTGAAAAAAAAAACAACAGAAAATTACTTTTTTAAAAAAATAAAAATAAAAATACTACAAATTAAAAAATAGAAGTTTTTTTAACAGAAGAACCTAACCTGCTTATACTTTCCTAATGAGGTAACGTTCGGGTCCGACGAGACGAGCGCATTTTCACAAAGCTTAATCGCCTTGTGCAGCTCCTTTAAATGACCATATTTCGGTTCCCTAATCAAACCTGAAAAAAGTTTTATTTATTTATTTTTATTTTTTAATTTGTTGTTTAATAAAATTTAATTAGTTTTATTTAACTCTTAGTTTCATATCATGAAAATAAACCTTAGAAATGGACAAAAAAGTAAAGAACAAGCATAACCCTTTTGAGCAAATTGCATTTGGAAATGACACAGATGAAACAATCCATGCTTCATAGAACAATCTTACCAGG
>BMAC01000023.1:1053463-1115936 GCA_014905375.1 Phtheirospermum japonicum | reverse complement strand
GGGGTAAGGAATTATGAATTAATTCAACTAATAAAATAAAAAGAGCAATTAAATTAGCAAGAAAATAATTAACGAAGAATTCAATAATAATAAAGGCCCTAGTTCTAGTTCAGTTTCCACCCTCGATTCACTCATTTAACCAACCACAATATCATAATCCATTCATCACATGCGACTAAAAACCCTAAGAAGCAATAAGCTATGCTACTCGAATTTACCCATTAATGTGTTCTCAATTAAAATAAGCCTCTTTAATTGAATCTAATTATTGAATAACCTAGAATAAGCTCTCTAGGTTCAACCCAACAACAGCATTAAAAATTAGGCAAATAGATTAATCTAGGTAACAAACGCATAAGCTCGGTTCATTCAACCTATGTTTGTGTTGTCCCTTAACGATTTACAATCATTAGTTGCTTCAGAGAAATAGTAATTACGACAATTACATGGGAAGCAATCCTATTTCTAGCAATAGATAACCAATCCCTAATCTAGGTGATCAAGCCAAATTAAGAATTAAGCAATCATAAATTGAAAATAGAACAACACAAACAATCGCATATGACGAACGAAGAATAAAATTGCATAAATCAATTAAACATAGTTTCACGAGGGTTTCAACATCCCTAGAACTAGATAATAAGTTTACTCACTCATGGAGTTAAGAAAATAAAAGAAAAGGTTCAGATAAACAAACATAATCCTTGATAAAATAGGAGAGATGATGTGTTGAACTTGAATCTTGCGTCTTGGAACGTCAATCTTCAAGTTCCCTTGCGTGTGGATGACTTGGGAAGAGTTGGAACCTCTCTGGACCTCCTTAGAACCCTAGGATATGTTATATTATGCTTCTGGGACGAAATAGGGTCGGGGTTTATATAGAACTGATTTTTCTTGCCACCCAAGATACTTCCTAAAATAATTCCACCGAGTCGGCGTCGACGGAGCGTCAACTGACGCGAACCAACCCTCGGCGTCGACGCGAATCACCTGCCTGCGTCATCCAGCGTGCGTCGACATCGACGCTTCAGAGCATGAGCGTCGACGTAGCGTCGGCTGCATGGGTCGACATCGACGCTTCAGAACATGAGCGTCGACATAGCATCGACTGTATGGGCGTCGACATCGACGCTTCAGAACATGAGTGTCGACATAGCGTCGACGTAGCATCGACTGACGTGAGCCAGCCTTCGGCGTCAACCGCACATCGTGTCGACTGACGCGGTCCATCCTCGGCGTCGACGCGTCATCGACGCATCATCCTGATTCTTGATTCTTCTCTTCTCGATTCGTCAATCCTCGTTTCTCTACTTCCTTGTGAGACATCCTTCGATAAATATAGCACCAATTACTGCAAAATAAAGAAGAAATATACAATTGGTGCTTGATTGCTCCTAATAACAATTATACGAGAAATAAGCATATATGATATTATTAAGCACATAAAATCACCGGAATTAAACCGTCAATTAGCATGTAATTTCTCGTTTGTCATGGAGGCTGCGCAACATTCCTCCGAGTGTAGTACCGGTGGCTGTTCCAAAGAGCCGAGCAGGTTCGCGACGCTTTGTACCACTTGAGCACACTGACTTGGCCGAGGACGTCACGGTTATGAAGGACTCAAATGATGAAGATTTTGTGCCTCCTGCACCTATTGCCGCACCGGCCCCCTCGTCCACTCCAAGGCTATCCAAGTCAGCAACTCCTCGCCGGAAGCATACTGTCAAGCTGGCTGACAAGAAAAATCCCCCGGCGGCAATCAAAGTTTCACCCAGCTCTACTGAAGCAGAGTATTCGTCTCCCGTATAAGATTCTTGACTTCTTCACTGGAAAGGTTCAAAGTTCCTCCAGATATGTTGCTGCTGATCCTCCTTTCACTCCAGCTAATACGGCTCAACTAGTTTCTGAGCCTGAGCTCTTTGATTACTCTCTCGACTCTGACGATGCATTTCCTCTTGGCAATTACTTGTCTGCCATAAAGAAGGAAAAGAAAAATAATAAAGCTGCTGCAAGCTCTAAAGTTGTGTCTCTGATCCATTCTCCATCTGATGCTGCTCCGCACACCGATGTTGGTTCTGGTGTTGTGTCACTGAAACCAATATCCCCTACTAATGACCGTGCTTCTTCTTCTAGCTCCGGTTTTAATGGTTTTGCTGCCCCTGTCGATGCATCTCCCTCATCTGACCAGTTGTCCAATGATCTTGCTGGGGATGAAGTACATGGCGTTGAGATCGAGGACATGGTGCCTGTGTCACCAAAATCCTTGACTTTAGAGGTAGGAGAGTTGTTTGACGGGTATCAAACTCGAGGGATGATTGTTGAGCGCCGAGTCCCAATTGAAAATTTTGAGAAGCAGAACCTGATTGCCTTCTTCAAACATCGAGGTATGTATTCGACCGTTACAACTGCTATGCCATTTGTGCATGATATCATCCTTGAGTTCTATGCAAATATGTTGCCGTCTGTTGTGGATCCCAAGTATGTGAGCTATGGAAAGTTGTTTGTGCGTGGGAAGGTGTATTCTTTTACTCCTGACTTGGTGAATGAATTGTTTGGGACTGAGTCTTATCATGGATACTCAACTGTGGATAACATGGACGAGGTAATAGATTTTTTGTCTGGTGGGTTGACAAAGAAATGGCGTGAGAAATCCTTGCTAAATCCAGCTCTTCCGGGAATGAAATGAATCTCGCTAAATCCTGGGAGCTTGTTCCGTCTCCAGCGGTTATCAATAGCTAATCTAACATCTATCTAAAATCTGAAAACTAAGGTTTTTAATTGGAAAGAAAAAGGAAAATAGAATGAAAAATAATTCAAGAACACT
This sequence comes from Phtheirospermum japonicum, assembly GCA_014905375.1. Taxonomy (NCBI): domain Eukaryota; kingdom Viridiplantae; phylum Streptophyta; class Magnoliopsida; order Lamiales; family Orobanchaceae; genus Phtheirospermum; species Phtheirospermum japonicum. The sequence goes on along the minus strand of BMAC01000023.1, from coordinate 1,113,112 downwards.
CATGGGTTGTCATCCCCAAGAGGTTCGATATTGTGTTCTCGACCCGGTTTGTCACAAACCGGACAAGGGATTATTGGTTCCAGAATGGATTCCTAGTGATATCTTTGTGTCTCTGAATGTGGCTGAGTTCTTGGCCTTTTGTAGCCATCAAATAGCCCTTCCGTAACTGAAAATCTCCACAAAATCCGAGTTTGTAACGCTTTTGTCTGATCGGATGGTCTCCCAGTCCGATCGGATGGATCATTCTACCAGATTTTCTAACACTGGGTTTTGAAACTGGGTAACCCGGTGTGGATGACATACCCAGTGTCAGCTGTAATATACCAAATCAGGGCCCAATTTCTTTGAGACTCCACTCGCGGGCCCACACTCGTCCACCTTAACACCGAAAGACTTCAGAATACCTAAAATAAATATAAAATGTGGTAAAATAATTTGGAGATACATAAATACGAAAATATGCTCAATCAATCCAACTTATACCCAAAATTAACAACAAATCTAACTAAAACACTAGCCAAATATAAAAAAAAATGTGACAAATTATTTTACCATATTTTATGTTTATTTTAGGTATTTTGAAGTCTTTCGGTGTTAAGGTAGACGAGTGTGGGCCCGCGAGTGGAGTTTCAAAGAAATTGGGCCCTGATTTGGTATATTACAGCTGACACTGGGTATGTCATCCACACTGGCCCAGTTACGAAAGGGCTATTTGATGGCTACAAAAGGCCAAGAACTCAGCCACATTCAGAGACACGAAAATATCACTAGGAATCCATTCTGGAACCAATAATCCCTCGTCCGGTTCGTGACAAACCGGGTCGTGAACACAATCTCGAACCTCTTGGGGATGACAACCCATGAGTGTTCTTGAATTGTTTTTCATTCTATTTTCCTTTTTCTTTCCAATTAAAAACCTTAGTTTTCGGATTTTAGATAGATGTTAGATTAGCTATTGATAACCGCTGGAGACGGAACAAGCTCCCAGGATTCAGCGAGGTTCATTTCATTCCCGGAAGAGCTGGAGTTAGCAAGGATTTCTCGTAGTTATCGTGGATAGTATTTTCTCGGAATTTAGTAAACTCTAAACCTTGTTCTTGTTAATTAGTTTGGATTTCATGTTGGTAATTCTTGTTTAGATTATGATCTTGTGATATTATGTTTGGATAATTGTTCTTGGTTTCTTATGAATGGTTTCGTGAGGATTCGTTTAGCGTTAACTAGTTAATTTTCATTATCGTGATTTGGATATTGTGTTTATGATATTGAATTTGTCAATGGTTACTAATTAGAATTTACGGGTCTAGTGCCCGAAATCATTTAGAACCATCGGTTGGGATCGTCGAGCGTTTGATCTACGAGTTGGGATTGACAACCCTAACTCGTATACTAAGTGTTCGACAAAATGCCAATCGATCATGGAGACGATTCTAAGGCCCTAGACCCCCGTTTTACTAATATTTTAAAAGTTGAATTATATTATTAAAGGTTTTATTAACTTTAGTTAAGTTCTTGCAAAGAGATTGACGCTCTCTTTGCAAGAGTGGTTTTCAATCGTTCGTAGTATTAATCATCTTTTAGATATTGAAATTCTAAAATAAAAAACCCTTTTGTCCGCGTGTTTAGTATAGCATTTTTGTTATTTTCTCATTCGTAAAACAAATACAAAAATAACTTTCGATTAGTCTTCCTCGAGAGATCGACCCGAGTTAACTTACTAGTCTACAAGTGACCCCGTTCTCTTGCGGGCGAACTCGAACTCCTTTTAAAAGCGTAGATGCGTATCGGTTAACTGGTAATTAATTTTGAAAGGAACACAAAAGTTTGGCTCAAAATTTGGCACCGTTGTCGGGGAAGGCTAAAGGTTGTAATTTTTGTGTTTTCTCCTAGTTATCTTTGTTGATGTTTTTATTGATATTGTTTGTGTTTCGTGTTCGTTTGTGATTTTTCTTTTTGTTCGTTTTTTGTATTTTCCACCGGTGCGTTTAATCTTGTGCGTTGAGTGTTGTGATTGCAAGGTACCTTGACGACCAAGATTCAACAAGCCATTTCAAAAAAAAAGGAAAAGAAAAAAAAAGGATGTCTTACCCGTCGTCCGATTGGCGTGGCTTTCGACCGGCCATTCCTTTGAGATCCAAGATGCAGGAGTACGATCTGGACGAGTTCTACTTTGATAAAATTTTGGTTTTTCATGGGCTCCCGAGTGAGGATCCGTTCAACTTCATCCAAGAGTACGACGCCATAATGGAAACATTCCCTCTTCTAGGCCTTACAAAGGATCAAGTGAAGATGCGACTCTTCGCCTACGCATTAAAGGATCGGGCAAGAAAATGGTTGACAAGTTTGGAGCCTGATTCCTTGAACACGTGGGAGGAAGTGTATGATTGTTTCATGGGGTCGTTCTACTCATATGAATGGGCCCCACCTCCAAATTCTTACAACGTGAGCCTTAACGATCCACATGCTTCACCCAACCACTACAATTTGAGTTTTGAACCTTCATACGCTCCCTCTGCCTCACCTTCTTATTACACGGGATATGACTCGTATGCTCCATCCGAATTTAATTCTTCCTATCCGCGCTACGACTCTTATGCCCCTCCCGACTCAATTTCGTACTAACCGAGCCATGAAGAATATATACTAGACGATTAATTTTTGGCGTGGAAGCAAGATCTAGAAGCTGAGACCATTCATCAACGGGACGAACTTGCGCAATCGAGTCAAAATTTGGCGCAATCGACTGAGCAACTCATGAAGAATATGGAGACAATGTTGGGTCAAATGATGGCTTCTTTGGAAGAGAGTGAAAACCAACAAATCTACAATCATCCCGATGCTCCACTCGATAGTGATTCTTACTCAGTTATCCGTGCTGAGGTGGAGCATCTTACCTTTGAAGAGCTGCCAATTCTTGATGTAGTGGAGATCATCTTGGAAGTTGAGGATTCAAGCTTGAATGCTTGTTTAGGACAGCTGTGTGAGGAGATGGAGATCGAGGATTTGGTTGAAATCGCTTCTTTTGCGAGTGATTATGAAATTTTGGGTGATAGTGTAGGGGTGTTACCAATTGAGGTTCCGAGTGAGGAAGTTGGCAACTCGGACTTACTTGCTCTTTGTGGAGAAGATGGAGTTATGCTACAGGATTTGGAGGAGGTTGTGTTTGTTGAGCCACATTGCGTTTTGTCGGATGTTTTGATCAATCTTAACGCTGAGGTGGTAGAGGAGGCAATCGAGAAGGAGTGTGGGTTAATCGATGACCATTTTGTCTGTTCAACCATTTTCTTAGTCATTCCGATGGCTGAGCATTGTTCCACGACCCGATCGACTTTTGAAATTCTTGTAGTAGTCGATTACTCACGTTTTTGACCTCCAAAGCTAGTTGGAGATTTTATTTCCCTCGTCACGAAGATTGCTCATCGTTCCTACCTTAGTGGTTGTCATCGCCCGCTTTTGCTCTTAGAGAACACTAAGGCATGGCACAATCGTCATTTATTTTTGGATCCCGGATAACATCACCTTTGTAAGTCGTCGAGCAAGAGACGTAAAAAGTTGAACTTCTTGGGAGGTAACCCAAGGTATTATTTTTCTAGCTTAATTCAAAGAAAAAAGAAATTGTTTTTGTACATATTCTTGTTCTTGATTAACTTGAGTTGGATAGGTGTGGTAATGGTTTGTTGAGTTGTGCAGAAAAAGTGTAGAAAATGATGCTTTTCCAGGACATCCGATCGGATGAGAGGAATTGACCGGTCGGATAAAGCATACTGGACCGATGTCCGACCGGATGAGAGAAGTTGACCGGTCGGACGGAACACACTGGACCGTTGTTCAACCGGAGTGGTGCAGTGACCGGTCGGATGGAGGCAACAAACTTACTTGAAACTATCGCTCCATTTGTATAGTTCCATCTTTCCCTCTGGACAGCATGGAAACTTAGGCTGGCCCAAGCCCCAGTATTGTATCACTTTCTATCCCAACTCTCGTTTTTCATTTTTAGTGATTTTGTTATGTGTTTTGTGCTCGGGTGTTTGTACAACCATTTGACCAATTATTCGCTTGATAACTTATTCGACATTTTCCTTTTTCCTTGGGTTAATTTGTATAATAGCAATGCGGACATTGCTTACTTTTGTTTGTAGGGGAGGGGGGAGTCGCATTATGCATGCGTAGTCATTTAGGTCTAATGGTTCTGTGTGAGTCTTTCTTTGTGACGACGTGCGTATCAACCAACTGTTTTTGTCAACGTTTGTTGAAATCATTCCCATGCTTATTTGTGTTTGTACTGGCTTGCCTGTCGAAATCATGTATTATGTGATATGTCGTTGGAGTCTTTTGAGCTTGTTTAGTGCAAAGTTTTTCAAAAACTACATATATATATATATTTATTTAAAACAACACTTATGATAGGGCAATGTATACACCAGGCCTGGTTTGGGGTAGCTCTGACTCAGAGTAGTTAGATAAATTAAGAGAGGGCTAGAACAGCTCTGTCTCAGAGAAAGATCTAATTAACCTTCCTAAACAGGATGTCAGGAAGAGAAGGTTACCGCTCGGGATTCCTCCTGACTTAGCTATCTTGAAGAAATCACTGAAAGCTTGAAGATTATGAGCTGAATTCCCGGGAAATAAAGGACACAAAAGGAAAGAAGAGCTGGATATATGATAGCTCTGGTTCCTTGGGTCCTGCTGGAATCCTAGAGAGCTAAAGTAATACGGAACGAAGGAAGACTTGGAATAAGGAAGACCTAACTAGAGTCAAGGTCTGATACCGATATTGAGGTGGGCACAAGGGAAAGAAACGTGGAAGACCTGGAACAGGGGAGACCTGTTTTCTAGATTCCCAGCAAAGAGACAGGTGGGACCACTTGTCAGAAATAGTTGCGCAACGGCCCATGATTCGCGGCATATGCCCCTGAGATCCCGGCTGGGGTCCCCACTGGGAAAACTATAAATATCTCAGCCTCAAGGCTGAGAGAGGCAGATCATTCTCTTAAGCATTCTTGCTTTCTTTCTGGAAAACATCTCAAACGCTTACTGACTTAAGCATCGGAGAGGTTTCCACCGGAAAATCACCGGTGGTCCTTTCTAACTCTTGTTTGTGGTGCAGATCAGGCGGGTGTTCAAGGTTCCAGGCGTTCTCAGCGTTGGTCATTTTTTGGGTTGAAACAATTGGCGCCGTCTGTGGGAAATCTGGGCTAAGACGTGAGCTCCCTTTCCATGGCTTCTGACGGATTACGAAGAAACTTAGTGGGGGAACTTAGTGAAACACCCATCTTCACCGCGCCGTGGGGTATGCCGCGATCGGCAGAGACACCCCAGGCACGGCTTGATGGAGTCGGGCCATCAGCGGGGGTTGCAACAGGCACCGCTCCGTCCTCCTCTGGCAGACCAAGGCCTGTTGCTGGCGGCTTGCTGAATGACGCCTTGCTCAGGCAGTTATCGGAGCTAATCGGCAAGGCCGTAGAGGCGGCAGTTGAGAAAAAATTCGTTGAGGTTTCGACGCCACCGACTGGTGCGTGGCCAGATCGGACGATCCCGGTGGCAGACACCAAGCCACTGCGCAACCAGCGCGTGGATCGGACTCCTCTTCAGGATAGAGAGGAGCTCCTCTCCACTTCCGATGGTGAAACCTCAAGCCAGACTAATCCGGGTCTGGCTGAACAGATACAGAGTTTGCAAAAAGAGGTGCGAGAATTCAAGAGGAAATTGACGAGTACTGGTGCCGTGCCAGCGCGACGAGGCACTCCGTTTACTAAAGAAGTCATGCGCGACGACGTGCCGGCTTCTTACAGATCATTGGGCTTTGAATTTAATGGGACTACTGATCCGTGGGATCATTTAAGTCGTTTCGAGATCGCTGCTGCTTTGCATAAGTTTTTAGATGCGGTGATGTGTCGGGTCTTTTCGATGACCTTCACTAAATCAGCTCAGCTGTGGTTCAGTCAGTTGCCACCCCGGTCTATTAGCAACTTCGATGAGCTCAGCTCGGCCTTCTTGCACCAGTTCACAAGCTGTAGGAAGTACTAGAAGATGCCATTAGAGCTTTTCAGCTTGAAGCAGAAAGAGAACGAGAGCCTGCGTGCCTACATCAACAGGTTTACAATGGCTAAGTTAGAGGTGCCCTCTGCGTCAGAAGAGCTGTTGGTAAATGCTCTGGCACAGGGTCTGAGGAGAGGGGAATTTTTCCAATCGTTGGTGGTAAAACCAGCTTTGAAATTTGGAGAACTCTTGGAGAGGGCAGAAAAGTATATCCATTTGGAAGAAGCTCTGAAAATTAAAGAAGAAGGAGAGAAGAATTGGGAGAGTTGCGATAGGGATGAAAGGGCAGCAGTAAAGAAGCCCAGGACAGATCTGTCGGGAGGGAGACCTCATTTTGACAGATATACCCCTTTAGCGATGCCGTAGGGCGAAATTTTGCAAGCAATAGAGAGACACCCCGAGCTGAGATGGCCCAAGACGTACTCACAGAAACCCAGGAAGGAAAGATCTGATCGATTCTGCCGTTTCCATAATGAATATAGGCACAATACCGATGAGTGTACGCATATGAAAGACGAGCTGGAGAGAATGGTTCAGGCTGGGCACCTGAAAGAGTATGTCCGCATGAGGAAAGAAGAGGCCAGATCTGGTCGTAGTGGTTATGACCGGTCCCAACAAGGCAAGAGAGATCAGGATAGAAGACATGCTGAAGGAAGAAGGTCTGATGAGGCCCAGGTCATTCATGGCAAGATTCAGATGATCATAGGCGGAGAGCTGGAAGAGCATTCTAAACGGGCACATCATAGTTATGTCCGAGCTGCGAAGGATCTAGTGAGGAAATCCCGAGAAGTTGGGCAAATGGCACATACCCCCAATATTTGTTTCGGGTCAGAAGATGGCGATGGCATTTTGGCCCCCCACATGGACGCCCTCGTTATAACGGCTACCATTGCCAATTATAATGTGAGGCGAATTTTTGTGGATACTGGAAGCTCTGCCGATATTTTGTTTTATGATTGTTTTCAAAAGTTAAAATTGGATGTGGAATTGGAGGAGGTTACCACCTCTTTGGTCGGATTCGCAGGCGGGGCCCTGAAGCCTCTGGGGGCAGTCAGGCTCCTTGTAACATTGGGTGAGGAGCCTTACAGGGTGACCAGAACGGTGCATTTTCTGGTAGTAGATGCGCCATCCTCTTACAATGTAATGCTGGGTCTGCCGTCCCTAAGCCAGTTTCAGGCTGTTATATCAGTTTTCCATATGAAGATGAAGTTTCTAGCGGAGGATGGAACAGGAGAGGTCCGGGGCGATCAATATTCGTCGCGACAGACGTATATTGAATGTGTCAGAAGAAATAGCGAAGAGGAAAGACAGTCTAAGAAAGCTCGAGTGGCGCAACCAAGGTCAGACCTGATCCAGAGAGAAGATGGGCTGATGCTAGTTGAGGTGGTCCCTGGGGATGAGAGCCGAGTCCTCCGTGTGGGAACGACTCTAAGTCCTGAGATATTGACAGATCTGGTCGCGTTATTGCGAGGCAGCGCCGATGTGTTTGCCTGGTCTCCCCAAGACCTTGTGGGTATTGACCCAGAGGTGACAGAGCATTGCCTAAACATCAGCCGAGACATAAAACCGGTGAAGCAGAAGAAACGTAACTTTGGACCCGAGAAGGGAGCCATCATTGAGGCCGAGGTAGAGAAGCTGTTGGAAGCTAAGCATATTCAGGAGATACAATTTCCCGAATGGCTCTCCAACGCTGTGCTGGTCCCTAAAACTCAAGAAGACTGGCGAATGTGCATTGATTTTCGTGACCTCAACCGCGCCTGCCCAAAAGACCACTACCCGCTCCCACGGATTGACCAATTGGTTGACTCTACTTCCGGTTGTGAACTCCTGAGCATGATGGATGCCTCACAGGGTTATCATCAAATCAGACTCGCGAAGGAGGACTGGAAGCCACGTATGAAAGGTTGGTGGATAGAATGTTCAAGGAGCAGCTAGAGCGGAACATGGAAGTATACATGGATTATATGTTGGTCAAAAGTATTAAGGCCACCTCTCATGTGAAATATCTGAAAGAAACATTCGCCACCTTGAGGAAGTATAGGATGAAGCTTAACCCCAAGAAGTGCGCGTTTGGGGTTAGAGCTGGCAAATTTATGGGGTACATGGTCACGGAAAAAGGCATTGAGGCCAACCCTGAGAAGGCAAAAGGCAATCATGGACATGCAGGCACCCAGAAATGTAAAGGAAATGCAATGTTTGGCAGGTTGCATCAATGCCTTGAGCCGATTCGTTTTGCGCTCGGCGGAGAAGAGCCTACCATTTTTTCAGGCCTTACGAAAGAAGGCTCAATTTGAATGGAACAGCGAGTGTGAGGACGCGTTCGGAAAGTTGAAGGAACACTTGGCCGGCATGACTTTGCTCACAAAACCCATCCAAGGGGAGCCTCTTATCTTGTACTTATCGGTTGAATAGCAGGCAGTCAGCTCTGTCTTACTCCGGGAAGAAGGCAAGACGCAGAGACCGGTCTACTATTGGAGCAAGGTCTTGCATGATGCTGAGGTGAGGTATGTTGAAGTTGAGAAAGCAATGCTGGCTTTGGTGGGAACATCTCGTAAATTGCGTCCATACTTCTTATCTCATAACATAATTGTGCGAACCAACCTGCCGTTGAAAGCTATAGTGGACAGACCAGAGGCATCAGGAAAAATGGTCAAATGGATAATAGAGCTCAGTGAATTTGAGGTTGTGTTTGAAGCTCGAACTGCAATTAAAGCTCAAGCACTGGCTGATTTCATGCAGGAAATGACCAGCTCTTCTGAAGAAAGGCGAGAATAGATAATTTTCACGGATGGCTCTGTAGGAAATCATGGCTGCGGAGCTAGAATAGTCTTGATCGACCCAGAGGAAGTGGCCACTGAATACGCCGTGCGCTTGAATTATGTCCTGTCTAATAATGCGGCTGAATATGAGGCCCTCTTGAGAGGAGTTCAGATGGCACGGGACATGGGAGCAAAACAGATCTGTGCTAAGGTGGATTCCCAGCTTGTCTGTAAACAGATAAGTGGAGGGTTTGAAAAAAGGGAGGATACCATGCAGAGATATTTAACTAAATTCAGAGAGTTAGCGAGAGGTATGAAATCCCTGACGATAGTGTAAATTCCCAGAGAAGAGAATAGCAGGGCTGACTATTTAGCAAAAATAACTAGCTCAGCTACGGATTGTCGCGAACGAGTGATTACTTTGCTAAGAGCAGATGCAGAAGTTGGGACAGAGCAGGTGTGCTCAGTAGTAGAGGAAGAAGACTGGCGCTTTCCCATAAAGGCTTATTTATAGAAAGGACTCCTGCCAGAGGACAAGAAAGACTTAGCAAGGGTACGGACCAGGGCCGCTAGATTCTGTTTAATCAAGGGAGAGCTGTTTCGAAGAGGATTTGGACAACCCCTGCTGAGATGCTTAGATCGGGAAGAGGGAGCTTTGGTCCTTAGAGAAATTCATGAGGGATGTTGCGGCAACCACATGGGTGCTAGAGCTCTCTCCAGTAAGATCTTGCGAGCGGGGTATTTTTGGCCTCAGCTGCGAAAAGGAGCAGAAGATTTCGTGCGTACTTGTGAAAAGTGCCAGAAGAACTCGTCGCTGATACATAAACCCTAGGAAGAGCTCATGACGATGAGATCTCCTTGCCCATTCGCTAAATGGGGCATTGATTTGGTCGGCCCCTTCCCTATGGCTCCTGCCCAGAAGAAATTTCTAATAGTGGCAATTGATTACTTCAGCAAATGGGTGGAAGCAGATGCCTTGGCTAAAATCACGGAAGAAGCAGTTATGAAGTTCTTATGGAAAAATATCGTGTGCAGGTTTAGCGTCCCCAGAATCCTGGTTTTAGATAATGGCGCCCAGTTCATGGGTACCAGAATTAGAGCTTGGTGTGCAAAGATGAAAATTGATCAGCACTTCACGTCTGTCTATCATCCCCAGGCTAATGGTCAGGTCGAGGTCACTAATCGCATATTGGTGTATGGGATCAAGACACGTCTGGAGAGAGCTGGAGGTAGATGGGTGGATGAGCTGAATTCAATTATATGGGCATACAGAACTAATTCCAAGGAAAGCACAGGGGAGACTCCTTTCAGCTTAGTTTATAGTATGGATGCAGTGGTGCCTGCCGAGATTAGCATAGAAACCCATCGAGTTCAGAATTTTGTTGAAAGACAGAACGAGCTCTTAGTCCAGGATGCCCTGGACTTGATTGAGGAGAAAAGGGATCGGGCTGCTGTCAGAATGGCGCATATCAAAGGAATAATAAAAGCGACATACGATAAGTCTGTGGTAAAAAGGCAGTTCCAGGTAGGAGACCTGGTCTTGAAAAGAGCTGATTTGGGAAAGACGAAAGGAAAATTTGATGCCGCGTGGAAAGGACCCCTCCGAGTCACCCAAGTTCTGGCTGGAGGAGCTTATAAGCTGGAAGAGCTGGATGGGACAGCAATCCCCCGCGCTTGGAATATTACCAATTTGCGTAAATTTTACACATGATTGTGATTTTTTGACTTTTATTTATTTGGTTGAATAAAATTGCAGGTTTTTCCTTGTGCATCACAAACTTGAGTACGTGTTTAAGCCAGAATTGGCTAAGGACGGATGTCCTCTATTTTTCCTGACCTGATTTTCAGTTTAAGCCAGAATTGGCCAAGGACGGATGTCCTCTATTTTTCCTGACCTGATTATCAGTTTAAGCCAGAATTGGCTAAGGACGGATGTCCTCTATTTTTCTTGACCTGATTTTCAGTTTAAGCCAGAATTGGCTAAGGACGGATGTCCTCCATTTTTCCTGACCTGATTGTCAGTTTAAGCCAGGATTGGCTCAGGACGGATGTCCTCGATTTCTCCTGACCTGATTGTCAGTTTAGCCAGGATTGGCTAAGGACGAATGTCCTCGATTCTTCCTGACCTGATTATCATTTTAAAGCTGGGATTTTCTACCGTGACTGCCCATGATCTTCCGGAACCGATTGTCAGCTCAAGTCAAGATGAGCTAAAGGCGAATGCCCCGATTTACCTGACCTGATTGTCAATTAGAATACACGAGTAAAGAATGAAACCTTATGAGGTAAGTTCTGAATTGCTAACGTTGATGTAAGCATTAATCGAACGATTCAAGCAGACAAAAAAACTTATTCAAAGCTTATTTAATCAAAACTGAGAAAACGCGTATGATAAAGCATAAGTTTCGAATATTTCATTAACTGCTGGAAAATACAAAAAGGACGGTTGCACACACCTTCTAGGAAGGTTGGCAACTTTGATTACAATAAATTGCAGGAAACAAAAGAGATACAACCCAGACATTTATCTGGAAGGAGACCTCCGACTTGAGGCCAGAGCTCGGTGGATGCGCCAAAGCTCACGCTCTGTCTCATGAAGATGGCGGCGATACTTATCAGAATGCTCGGCAAGAGCGTGAACCTCGCCGGCAACGGCGGTCAGGCGATTTGCCAATTCGACCAGATCCGCCTTCTCTTCCTGCAATTGGCGGTTGATCTGTCGGAGCTCAGCCCATTCCCTTTTATAGTGACGCTTCTTTTGCCTCTTCCTCTCCAGGAGACGGTAAAGATAGCCGATTTTTTCCTTGAGCAAGACCAATTGATCGGAAAGTTTGAATTTCTTCACAACCAGGGAAATTTTTTTCCTCTTCACCGTGTTGAGTTCTTCAAGCAAGGGAGAAGACGACATTTTCAGGAGAATGAAGTAAAATGAAACAAACATGTATATATTTATAAGGACGACAATCACGTGCTGAAGAATAAAAAGTACTAGGGTTTCCGGGAAATAAGGAAACCCTAGAATCTCAATAGTCGCTACAAGACGAAAAGTATTTATTATTATTAATAAAGAGAAAGTTCATAATAAATTCAGTACAGAGTTGACATAGACAAGATCAGCCACACAGGCCATAATTACAGATCTGTCAAACGCAAAAGGCAAGGAAACAGATAGTCATATCTAGATAGCCCAAGCTACTCCTCAGGTTGGTCATCACCAGCTCTTCCTTCTGTCCGATCCGCCGTCTGAGATACCTCGGTGAAATCCTTGGTGAATTGGGTAGACTCGTGTAAATCACCCAAATCAGCGAAAGTTGGAGAGTTAGCCACTACCATCGCCAAGGATTATTCAGGGGGGGGAGAAGAAGCCGAGGAGGAGGAGTAGAAGACCTGACGAATGTGGTTAGCGAAGGCCGCGACATCCAACCGGTGGAGGCGATCATCCTCAGGAACATGGGAAAAGGAGGTGGGCTCGGAGGCGCCCTCGATTTCGGCAGATCGGTCGTAGGGCGTGGAAGGGTGCTCAGCCACCCACTTGGCATGGGCATCTAGACCTAACCCGAAGAAGACCTCTGCCTCGAGGACGAGGAGATCATACAACTCCTCTGAACCCAGGAAAGCTCGGCGTGTAGTCTCTCGGGTCAGCTGTATCAGGCGCAGCCCTTCCTCTGAGTTGAGGAACTCCAACCTCCCTTCAGCTCGCCCTTCAATGCGGCCTCGGCCCTCTCCATCAACCTCACCCTCAGCTCGGGCCTGCCTGACCTCATCTTTCAGCTCCTGCTCGCGGAAAAGGGCCAGGGCTCGCTGTTTCCCCTCGGACTCCTCAGCTTCACGGAGTTCCGACCGTGCCTGCTCCAGCTCTGCCTTCAGCAAATCCATCTCTGCCTCAGCGCCTTGCAGCTTCACCTGGGCTTCCTGGGCCTTGGTCGTCATCTCTAATCCTCTTTCTTTTAGGACCTTGATCTCCTTCTTTAGATCAGCATGCAATAAGAAGCCTCGAGCCTAGGCCAGTAAAGACGCCCTTCCCACCACGGCCTGGAAAGAGGAAGGGGTGAGTAATGAACTTGAGGAAACTGAGTATAGTAAGTGAAGAGATTTTTTACCTGTGCCTCCGCTTTATAATAGAACTCGAGTAGCTCTGGATCTGACATCTTGTCCACAATACGGCGGTCCGCCATGGGAGCTAGCCCCATCATAAACTGTCTCGCCATCTCCCCGGGGCAGTTGAGAACAGATCTGTTGAAGAGGGCTTGGTTGGGGTGTGGAGGCACTTGAGGAACCGTCGCAGGAGTGGCCTGAGGAGTTGCCTCAGGGGTGGCTTGGGGAGCGGTTTGGGAAGGGTCTTGAGGAGTGGATGGAAGATCAACTCGACTCCATTTTTGCCTTCTCAGTTGTTCCTCCTCCTCGGGGTTCGCCGAAGATGGAGCTGCTGACTCGTGCACTGGCCCCTTCCCCAGTTCTGGATTCTTCCTTATTGACCCGGGAAGAATTGCCTCAGGCTCGGAAGCCCTGGGCGGCGCCTGAGGTTGGCTCTGGAGAGGTGCCACGAGGAGGACCTCTTCCGAGGTTGGGGAAGCTCTGGAAGGCTCTCCCAGGGGGATCCTCTGGCCCCCTCCCGCAGCTTTCTGGGCCTTGGCCTTCATCTTCGCTAGCAACATCTTTGCTGAGATAAAAAAGTGAAACAATAAAAATAAAAATAATAAAAATATAATAAAGAAACTATAACGGAAGGAAAATAAAGCCAGGTCATTCCAAGAATATACCAATCTCGGGTGGCAGAGGCCCGTTCCCTTGTTGGGAGTTGAAGAAATTCAAGAGCTTGACGGTAAGCATCTTGGATAGGTTGAAAGGGTTTCGGTTGAGGATGGCAATTTTTTCATCCAGATCAGGTGACCTGTTGCCTCGGGATAAGCGCATTTGGGGGTGTAGGAGGTTGATGGGATCAATGGGAAAACCCCAATCCCCGGAGCTCTGGACGAAGAAGAACTTCTTCTTCCAGGCCTTATGGGATGTGGGAAGGCCAGACAGGAAGTGTACATCTGGTCGTCCTGATAGGTAGAAGAAACTAGAGGAGCTCTTTGCCTGAAACAAAGAGAAGAAAAGTTGGGCTGTGGGGGTGATCCCGGCGTACTGGGCCGCTAAGTGGAATCCGGCCATAACGCGAAAGGCGTTAGGCAGGAATTGTTGTACTGGGATATGGTACAACCTGGAAATAGCCTGTATGAAAGGGTGAACGGGCAAGCTTAATCCTGCATAAAATTGGTCTACGTAAAAGGTAAGGTGACCGGCGGGGGGTGATGATGCCCTCTCGTCAGGCGCCGGACTGGTAAAGGAAAATGTGTCGAAGATAGGGGATTTGGCACGGATATCCCTAAGAGTTCGATTGCTAACTATGGAGGTTATGTGGTTAGAGGAAGAAGGAGGTGGGACCGCCGGTGGCTCCCTTGCCGGAGCCGTCGCGTACGAATCGGCTGAGGATAAGTGTACGGTCAAGGTGGAGTTCACCGGAGTCGCCGGCGAACCCTCCCTGGTAGAGTTGGTTCGAGAAGAAGAGGTTGACATAATTAAAGATTATGCGAGAGGTAGAAGGGGTACCTGGTGGTGAGTGCTTGGAGAAATTAGGTGAAGATTAATGGAGTTGCAGAAATCGCCAAAGTATCAGAGAGAAAAAGAAAAACTGTAGAGAGTTAAGAAAATAGAATTTGAAAAGTAAGGGGAAAAAAGGAATATGGAGGGACAAAAAGAAAGTGGATCAATTTGAAAAATGGAAATCGAGGGGGCGGGATTTGATGGGATTCCCGCATTTAATGCGAACAGTACCCTAGGTGCCGCGCTGGAACGCCAAACGTCCTAGGTCAAATCATACGCCACCCACTTGTCAGAGAAGACGTGCAGAATAAGGACCGTTTGGGAAAGCGAACCGACACCACTACTGCCAATAATTAGGGCTGTTTGGCAGGCGGATATCTCGGGATTCCTTCAGTACGAGAAGTCATAAAGGCAGAATGACCTTATTTATTTCGAAGGAGCTTTGGGATATTACCGATCTACCCCAACCGTTTGGGGGGAGGAGTTGATAGGGAAATGTATACACCATGCTTGGTTTGGGGTAGCTCTGACTCAGAGTAGTTAGATAAATTAAGAGAGGGCTAGAACAGCTCTGTCTCAGAGAAAGATCTTAATTAACCTTCCTAAACAGGATGTCAGGAAGAGGTGGTTACCGCTCAGGATTCCTCCTGACTTAGATATCTTGAAGAAATCACTGAAAGCTTGAAGATTATGAGCTGAATTCCCGGGAAATGAAGGACACAAAAGGAAAGAAGAGCTGGATATATGATAGCTCTGGTTCCTTGGGTCCTGCTGGAATCCTAGAGAGCTAAAGTAATACGGAACGAAGGAAGACCTAACTAGAGTCAAGGTCTGATAGCGATACCGAGGTGGGCACAAGGGAAAGAAACGTGGAAGACCTAGAACAGGGGAGACCTGTTTTCTAGATTCCCAGTAAAGAGACAGGTGGGACCACTTGTCAGAAATAGTTTGCGCAACGGCCCATGATTCACGGCATATGCCCCTGAGATCCCGGCTGGGGTCCCCACCGGGAAAACTATAAATATCTCAGCCCCAAGGCCGAGATAGGCAGGTCATTCTCTTAAGCATTCTTGCTTTCTTTCTGGAAAAACACCTCAAACGCTTAATGACTTAAGCATCAGAGAGGTTTCCACCGGAAAATCACCGGTGGTCCTTTCTAACTCTTGTTTGTGGTGCAGATCTGGCGGGTGTTCAAGGTTCCAGGCATTCTCAGCGTTGGTCATTTTTTGGGTTGAAACAACTCAGTCGTTAGCAATTTTGCGAAGCTTTTTAAAACTCGATCACCTTGTTTTCAAAAGTTTGAATAAAACCCTAATAAGGAGCCTTGTGTGTTTATCAACATTTCATGCTGTGATTCGATAAGAGTTTTGAGAAGTCTCTAAAGTCGCATGTGTATATTTGGTTTTGAAAATGACGATAGGCACATATAAAACCCGATTCCGGCTATATTCAAAAATAAAAACCACTATAAATTCCTAATGAGCCTCTTTGAGCCTTTATTCCGTCTCTTTGTTATCCATGAGCATAATTGTAGCTCTTATTTCGTTTAAGTTTGTGAGATGAGAGTTTTTATTTATCAGTGGTTAATGAGATATGACGAATGCAGGGGGGAAATTAGTGGGACACTATTAGAATTAGAAGAAGAAGAAGAAGAAGAAGAAGAAGAAGAAGAAGAAGAAGAAGAAGAAGAAGAAGAAGAAGAAGAAGAAGAAGAAGAAGAAGAATATATAAAAAAAAAAAAGAAAAAGAGTTTGGTTAAGAATAAGGCCTATTTATAAAGGCAAACGAGTATAGAAGGAATTAACACCCCTTATTCCTTAAGATCGGGCGAGTTTATTCAGTTTTGGGAGAGAAATAGCCTTAGTTATTAAAGGATAAGAATGGCGTTATATGGTTGTTTTGGAAGGAATGAGGAGCAAGCTTTGATCTATGCTTAAAATTTGGATTGAGTGAGTTATTGATTACGTTTATTCTCAAGTTAGCCACAAATCTTTATATATGATTAAATGTGCACACATATGCGATGTACGAGTCGTTGAATGCATGTCTATGTTGATCCGAGCATATACACTTACCTTTTGAAAAACACAAGTGAATGAGTGCACCATTATATATATTTCCCTTTTGTGAGGACGCATTCTTTTGATTTCAAGGTGGAAAGGTAACACGAGCTTTGCTTAAGAGTTTTCGACAAAAGTGTTTATATTTGCAAAACTATATTGTATGCACAACATGACTCTTTGATCTAGATTTTGATTCTTTCGTTTGTTCGAGGACGAACAAACCAATAAAGCATGGGGTGGTTGACTCGCACGTATTTGTCACGATTTTTGTATATTTGGCTAGTGTTTTAGTTAGATTTGTTGTTAATTTTGGTATAAGTTGGATTGATTGAGCATATTTTCGTATTTATGTATCTCCAACTTATTTTACCACATTTTATGTTTATTTTAGGTATTTTGAAGTCTTTCGGTGACATACCCAGTGTCAATTGTAATATACCCAAATCAGGGCCCAATTTCTTTGAAACTCCACTCGCGGGCCTACACTCGTCCACCTTAACACCGAAAGACTTCAAAATACCTAAAATAAACATAAAATGTGGTAAAATAAGTTGGAGATACATAAATACAAAAATATGCTCAATCAATCCAACTTATACCCAAAATTAACAACAAATCTAACTAAAACACTAGCCAAATATACAAAAATCGTGACAAATACGTGCGAGTCAGATTCCAACATGGAGATTTTCTCTGCTCCGGTTGTTCGGGCCCAGGTTGCTTTGATTGATACTCAAATTGCTCAGCTTCAAGAACTTAGGGGATCATTTTTGGAGGCCCTTTTGCTTTGCGAACAAAAAGGGGGAGATGGTGCAAATGACGACGATGCTGGTGAGGATGAAGCAAGTGATGCTACTGCTGCCGAGGCGTTGTCAAGCCTAGCCCTAGAAAAGAGGAGGAAGAGGATCCGGTCCAGAAATAAGAAACTGAAGAAAATGAAGAAGCTACTGAGGAAGAGGAAGGCTCGGGGTGAAGGAACTTTGATATCCCCTCATCGATCGAAGAGGGTGCGCAGTCAATAAGTTCCTTATTTTCCATTTTGTTCAGTGATTGATAAACAATGTTTGTTTTAATGTTTGTTTTGATATTGGTTTGGTTTTGATAAACAATGATCACTTGTTTAGGGGGAGTCTTAGTGTTTTTGTTTGAACATTTTGTTGCGTCATAGTATTTTGTCCACAAAGGCAAAAGGGGGAGATGGTTGAGAATTTATTCTTGGCAATAATTCATTTTTAGTTGTTTGCCTTTCTTGGGCACAAAATATATTAAGACTCTAGATTTTATTTCCTAGAGTGTGTCTTGGACTTTATTTAGTTTCTTAGATTATGTTTAGGATTTTTTTTACTTGTTTACCAAGTTTAGGACTTGACTAAAACATATTTGTCTTTATTTTTATTAGTATTTTAGTTAGTTTTTCTTATTGTTTTTGGTATAAGTTGGGTAGATTAAGCTTAATTTCGTAATTTTATACTTCTAGCTTATTTTATCAAATTATGATCTAGATTGATGCAAATAGATGATTATTCTCTGTTTTTCATCTTATAGCTAAGTAATCGGAGGAGCTCAGCACAAGAGAAATGAAGTTCAATAATTAAAAGATAAGAATCGGGCGTTCCGGCTAAGAAGTAGCAGAAATTAGGAGCTAACGGTAACCATTACCGTTACCATTGCCGCTATCTTACCGCTGAAGATGGACAGAGAGCTCCCAGACCTAACTAACGATAACCCTAAAGGTATCTCTTACCGCTGGTTACACCGTTACGAAGTGACAGAGAGGTTTAGCGGTGTACTTAACGATTACTTTTTTTACCGCTATCAACACCGCTACGGATGGAAAGAGACTACTTTAGGAGAATTAACGGCATAGTTAGCGGTAACTCTTACCGCTAAGTCTTACCGTTACCTGCCCAGAAACGCGTTTTGCCCTAACTTGTTCTCCAAGACATGGGAAAACTATATAAACCCCTCCTAAACCCATCCCAAAAACACACATATCACCACCATAACCCTATTTTCGGTCCATAGCCTCAAAAACAACACTCCATTACATCCCATATCATAATTCAAGATCAAGATCAAAGATTCAAGAGTCACGAGTTTCAAGTTCCGTTCCTTAGTTCGTGATTCAATTTTCGGCCAAGATCCACACGTTTTCTCAAGAGTAGCTGGAAGATTTACTGCACTTCTTAGTTCAAATAAGTATTCTAAACTTTTTAATTGTTTTCTTAGTTAATTCATGCAACTAGGTAATTGCTTTTATTTATTGTTCTTGAATAATTTTACGCTACAAGCTTGTTATTTTGGATATTCGATTCGTAAACTTTCGTTATAATTTAGTTTTTCATGCTTGGTTGATTGAGATTTATTTTGTTTACATTTTGTTAAGTTAATTGCCTACGTTTATGCTCGTTATTCTCATTGAAGTTCTATGCTTACAATTTCGTTATTGCTAGTAAGTTTCATTAATGTTATTGCTTTGATTAGATTGATTACTTGCGTTTGATTTATGCTACTAGTTCTTGTTAGTTATAAGTTTATATTCATGCTATTGAGTTTTAATTCTTAGATAACAAAAATAAGCAAAACCCCCAATTTAATTAGCTTTCACGTTTAAACAAACGTTGAGATTCCGATTGCATGTTCCGTGAGATCGACTCGGTTTAACTTACCACCCTACATGCGAACTCGTACTCTTGCGAGCGAGCTTTTGAATAATTGACAAATATTTATAAAAGTAGGCACACAAAAGTTTGAATCAGGACTCTAGGATTTTCTATTTAAGATAAGAGAGGACAAGACTTGAGGTACGCTTTTAAGATGCACGGATTTGAAGAATTAAGGCGATGAAAACATCAAGGAAGAACACAAGTGTTTTGCATGTAATTGTTATGTTTTTCTTTGTGCTTTTAGATAGGTTTTTATATTGATTTTAGTAGTTTGGAGTCGTTTTTAGTTAATTTTCTAGGTTCTTTTTTTTATTTTATTATCTTTCGTGTTTCTTCTTGATTTTATATTTTAATGGGTTAATTGGTTCAATTACCTTGAGGTTTGGTGAAATTCTTGGGTTTTTATGTTTAAAATTCCTATTTTTAAAGGGTGGAGAAATTAAGGGCCAAAATACAAGCCAAGACGAGCCAAGACATGCCAGAATGAGCCAAAAATTAGCTCCAAAATGCCAAAACATTCTGGAATGGTTGTCAAGGCGCGCCAGGACAAGCCAGGACTCGCCAAACGAACCTTGGCACAAGTTGGCCCGAGCCAAGGCGCGCCTGTGCGCAGCTGCCGAGCAGCTGCCGAGTCCCGCCCGCAAGCTTGCCGCATCCTGCCGAGACCGCGCACAGCCAACGCGCGCCAGCGCTTGAAGCCTGCCGAAGCCTGCCCAGTCCCGCCCGCATACCCGCGCGCAGCCAGCGTGTGCCAACCGACGCCAGCTCATGCCAGCGCGCACCAACGCCCGCAGCCTGCCGAGACCTATCGGCCACTGCCGGCCACCTGCGCCCAGGAACGCCCAGGCTCGGCCATGGCCGAGCCACATCGAGCCATGGTCGAGTCATCTCGAGCCAAGTTGAGCCAAAAGGTTCCAAAAGTCTAGCCAAGGGTCTAGGAAGGTGCATACGGGTCAAAATTGGTCAAACCCGTGAATTTCAAGCCTTTTTGGCTAATTTGGCCCATTAAACCCAATTGAATTAGTATAAATAGAATACAACTCTCATTTTTGTAAAAACACCTCCTCCCAACCCAAGCTTGGGTTTGGGACTTAATTTCTCTCTCTAGATTTAATTTTCAAACTTTGTCTTGGGTTTGTAAGCTCAAGAAGGATTCAAGTACTCCCTTGGATTTTTAATTCTTTGCAATTTCAATCAAGCTTTTAGATTCTCCTTTTAATTCAAGTAAGCTTTCTTTATTTTTATGCTTTGTTCTTCATTTACATGCTTGTTCTTCATTTTTATGCTTTTTCTCTTAGCACCTTGAATTCATGATGAAACTTATGATTTGGCTATGGAATCTAGATGAGTGACACATCTAGATCATAGATAGGGTCTTGGATCATCATGGCTTTGAGTTTTTCCTATGCTTTATTTTGATTTTTATTTTTATGCTTTGTTTCATACTTAATCCTAGATCTAGGCTTTGTTTCTTGTTATTTTTCTTAAAGTTTTAAAATTTCTTGTTAATTTTCATTGCTCTTTACATCCATGCTTTCAATTTTTGTTAATTTGCTTTATTTAGGATTTTATGCATAGTTGTACCTTGTGCTTGCATGCTTGCACATGGTGAAACATTGCATTTTCTTGCTTATTTCCTTTATTGCTTGCATTTTCCATTTGAGGCATCCGGCGAGGCATCCTACCAATATGCACTTTCAATTCCCAGTCTAGTTAGCTATTTAATTGCTTTATTTTCCTTTTTCTTTTATTTTTCAAGCTTGAAACACATTGAATACTTCAATTGAATCGATTCCCAATAATACCAAGCCAAGAACCCGTTGAATATATTTCAACACCACTAAATCTATGAAAACAACAAGCAAGATAACTACTTGGAGCCATTGCCCGAGATCAAGAAGGTTTTCAAAGTTGCGTGACCAACGAAGAAGATCATCCTTCAAGGCGACAAGTATTTTAGTATCATAGTGTTCGATACTATAGTTTTCATATATTACTTTATTCCTTTTGTATTTGATATTGAATAAGAAAAGTAATATAATTTTTGGGTTTGTACAACCATGTTCACAAGTACTTTTACTTGTGAACTGAATTTAAATTGTTGTGTTTTTCATTTATATTTTCGCTGCTTATTTCTGTTAAAATTTGGTTGATGTTAGTTTCGATGTTGGTAACACCGAAAGCAGCATCGTTTACTGATACTTATTTTCATTAACCATAGACCTACAAACTAACAAAACAAGGGCTGAGTCTGTAGTATAGAGAACAGTTGCATAACATGAAAGAGGACTGTTTAAGCATGAGGGTGTATCTGAATAAGGTTAGAGGTTACGTTGATGCACTCAATGCCACTAGAGATGATTAGTGATGATGAACACATGATATCAGGTCATGGTAGTGAATAAAAACCTGTTATGGTGTCTATTACCTCAAGATTGAGCCAACAACCATTACAGAAGTTATTTCTCTCCTTCTGACATTTGAAGCTAGGTTGGAAAGGATTGAGACTTGAAATTTTAGTGTTGAAGAATCAACACACATAGTGTTAATGTGGCAACTCAACAAAATAACTAAGATAGAGGTTACTCTAATCAACAGTAGAGAAGAGCAAGAGTTACATGTCAGGCATATATATAGAGGTGGAGGAGGTTCAACTTAAGGTGGTGATCGCTTTAGAGGAAGAAGCATAAATAACTACAACAACTATGGTAATGGTCTCCGGATTTATAAGAGGACTAATCACACTGCTGCTAAGTGTTATTATAGATATGATGAGAACTTTTTCTTAGGTAATGGGTAGTCTAATCAAAACAGATAACAATGTTTTGGTCAGAATTCTCCTATGGAAAATGTTGCTAGCTTTCAAAATCTTAACATTAATGATTCAATATCTGAAAACTCATGGTATCCAGAATTTAGGGCTAGCAGTCATGTCACATTTGGTCTCAACAACCTCAATATTCTAATTAAATCAAGGAGCAGAGAAAGTTGAGATAGGAACTGGCATAGGTTTGCCATCAATCAATATGGCAATGTTACTGCAAAAGCTATGTTCAATAATAAACCTCATACTTTTATGTTGAAGAATTTGCTACATGTTCCTCAACTCAGAAAGAATTTATTGAGTGTATCATAATTTCCCAAACACAATGAGGTGATTTTTGAATTTCAACCTATTGTTTGTCTTGTGAAGTTTTTATTAAGTTTAAATAATAGAGTTTGACTCAAATCATTAAGGTTAATGAGCCTAAGCTCAAGATTTTTTTAGTTTTATTGAATTTGAAAAAAAAAAGAGCTGGAACTTAATTATTGAAGTGTGATTATGTGAAATCAATTTAAAATTTATATTTTTGTTAATTTATATTAAATAATATGTATTATTAGTTGTGTAATATGAACACACAATCCATGTACTTCTCAGAGGGAGAATTGAGAGAGTCCTATACACTTTCAACCTCGAGCAAGTCAAGATGAAGACCCTTTCTAATTTTTAATATGAATCAGCCATCAACTCTTCTTATGGTGTATACAACTAAAGTGGGGAATAAATTCCACTTAATGCTTGGCCCAATAGACTAGGACATAGTTCTTTAGACATTTTCAAGATGGAATTAGACTTTAGTTCCATCTTCTATTCTGCAGGTGTTGTTAACTCTGTTTGTTTAACTCGTATAACAGGAAAGAGCCACAAACTTTCCTCTTCGGATTTTTTACCTGAGGAATATGATGTTCTTGAGCTTATTCACACAGATTTTGTGTGGTCATTGTTCAATGGTTACATGTATTATATCAATTTTATTGATGTAGCTTCGAAATGCTCCTGTATATACCTTTTGAAGTTAAAATCTGATGTACTGCATTTTTGTTCATTTTAAGAATTTTGTTGAGAATTAACATAATAATTAAATGAAAATGGTCCAAAGTGATGGTGGCACATAATATAAACCTTTTATATCAGTCTTTTCTCATAAGGGAATTTTTTGTAGAGTCTCATGTCTCTATACACCTCAGCAGAATGACACTGCTGAGAGGAAACACAGACATATAGTAGAAGCTGCAAGCCAAATCATCTGTTTCTCAAAGGTATTGGGATGATGCCTTTRTTGCTATTATTTTCCTCATCAATAGAACACCAGCTAAGCATTTACTTTACAAAATTCCTCATGAGGTTTTAACAGGAACAAAGCCTGATTATCAATCACTAAGAACTTTTTATTGCCTTTATTATATGTATCTCAGACCATATAACAAGCATAAACTTCAATTCTGAGGTGATCATGGAGTCTTTCTTGGCTATAGTCCTTATTTAAAAGTTTACAAGGTATTATTTTCCAACAGAGAGGCTATTATTATTAAACATATCCAGTTTGATGAATCTTAGCTCTCTTTTTCAACTGTAGAGTAGAAAAATAATGTTAACAGTCCTAATGGTTTTCCAGTTACTAAATCAGCTTCATTACTCATCACTCAACCACTTTCTCCTGCATCTCCTTATTCTCATACCTCTATTAATCACTAACCATCCAACTTACATAGTTCAGCTCACAGTCTTTCTAGCTGCTCTTCAACTAGGTCTCATAGTTATGCTATTCTTATTTCTATTAGTCATACACATCCCTCACAACCAGTTTAAAAACCTTTGAACCCCATGACTACTAGATTTAAAGTTGGCATTCACAAGCCTAAGATCTACACTGTAGATTGGTCTTATTACAAAAACATTGGGAAATGTCGATAGATAATACCGGCAGTGATGAACCCATTGGCATATACCAATGGGTAGCTGACGGCGCTTATTGACGATGGGCTACCGGCGGTCTCCATTTATAGGCATCTCATTAGCAAAATGGTGCCAATTGTAAGAGGCATAATCTACCAAGGTGTATGTCGATGGGTAACCGATGATTTTCACCAACGAGTGTTGCCCTTTGGTGGAGGCTCACCTTGATGATGGGCCACCGATGGACTAGGATGTCGACGAGTTATGATTGAAGGCATCCATATTAATTTTAATAAAAACTTATGGCCAAGTTATTGTCAGTATATGTTTATATTTAAACGGGGCATTAGGGTTGCAAAGAACCCGTCGGCCCCCGCTCTAATCCTCTTCTCCCCTTATTCATCTCCCACCATCTAGAGGTGCACAAATGGTTCAAATTTCTAGCTTTTTTAACTAAAAAGTGTAATCGGAACCAAAACGACTGATACCCGATTCCAGTTCCAGTTACAAACCACTGGTTCAGTTCGTAACTGGGTGTCTTTTCGATTTTTATTATGCAATTTGAAAAAATTAAACAAGACTTAAACAAAATAATCTTTAAAGGAAAAAAGGCTTATGTTTAACTCTAAATATATAATAATGAAATAAAAAAAATGAGACATGTACAAAATATTAACAAAAAAGAAGACTCGATCCTAATTTTAATATTAGGAGTTGAAATTAAAATCTTAACTTCTAATATTGGAATTAACTTGCCTACGTATTCTCGTTGAGGAATCAAAGCTTGCGTAGTTCTTATGTATTTCGAGAAAAAAAACGAGTCTTTGATTTTATTTTAAAAATGAAATGATTTAATTCCAATATTAGAAGTTAAGATTTTAATTTTAACTTCTAATATCGGAATTAAATTGTCTACGTATCCTCATTGAGAAATCAAAACCCATATAGTTCATATGTATTTTGAAAAACAAAATGAGTTTTTTAACTGTTCTTTAAAAAAAGGCTTGAATTTAATTCCAATATTAGAAATTAAAATTAAAAATTTAACTTCCGATATTGGAACTAAATTGCCTATGTATCCTCTTTAAGTAATCAAAACCCACGTAGTTCTTATACTTATCATAACTTACCTTGTTGCCGAAAATGGATTGTGGAGGAAGCTCATCCTTGGACCTTATTCAATCATTGATGCTTGGTATCGTAGCGATCGCTCTTTTCACCTTCACCGAAGTCAGGTTATTGGGTGCGTCTTTTGGCTTTAACCCAATCATTGAGAAACATTTGATTTCTAGACTGCGAGGTAATAATCTCAATTGTCGCTCATCTAAACATAGCTCCTGACACTAAAAGTATGTTCAACGGAAATCGTTGATGAAGGAATAATAAAAATCTCCTTTACAATCTTAGAAAGTTCAAGAAAAAGAGAAGACATTCACGACCACCACTACACAAGATTGTTAGAACCATTGCGTTTTTTCGGGATAGTCCCCGAATCAAAACTACTTGAATAGGTGTCCAATTCTTAAGATGAACTAGCAATAGACCTTGCTCGTTTCCAATAAGTATCCTCCACATATGACAAATACGGGGCTAGAACTTCTCAAGGGTTCAAAAGTAATGATCCTACATTAGTCATACTACTACTACTACTAGTACCAAAAAAGCTCGGATAAGGGGAAGGGAAAGGAACAGAAGGTGACGAGGAGTCATTATATGAATAATTAGCCGAGTATTCATGAAAAAGATAAGTTAAAGATTGTCTAGTTAGGTGAACATGTTTTGCATGTAATTGTGGTGTTTTTCTCGTGTTTTTAATTAAGTTTTAGTATTGTCTTTAGTATTTTTTGAGTCGATTAGATATGTTATTAGGTTATTTTTCTTGTTTTATTATTTTTTCGAGTTTCTTGTTGAGTGATTCGAGCTTTTGCGTGTGCCTACTTTATAAATAATTATCAGAAATTTAATAGCTCGCCCGCAAAATAACAGGATCGCGTATAGGTTTGGCAAGCTTAACTCGAGTCGTCTCTCAAGGACTGACGTTCGGAATTTTTAATGTTTGTTTAATCACGATGTTTAACACGATAATTTGTATAAATTTGGTTTTTGAAAATTATAACTACGAGATTAAAGAGCAATAACTAACTATCTTGAACTAATTAAATTAAACTAATTAACCAACTATAATTAACTAGCATGGATTGAACTATGATTATGACTATCAAGCATATGAATTCTCATGAAAGAAATTAATTCTAAAATTCCCAAGCAATTGCATATCATAAACTAATTAACCAAGCATAAGCAATAAATGAACTAAGCATGAACAATCTCATCACCAAGCATGAACAATAAGAAAACGCAGCAACTATATAAATAATAAAACTAAAATCTCAAGGTCCAAGCTCAGCGATTCAACGTTCAACGATTCTAATTATCAAACGGAAAGCAATAAATACTTAAAAACATAAATTAACTAAGAATTAATCTAAAAGAAATAACTAAAGTTTAGAGAACTTATTAATGTCTAAAAAGTGCTGAAGGATTGCTGTAGATACGAACTACGAACGGTTGATCTTGGTCGATAAAATTGGAGCTTGAACGAACGTCTTCGTCTCGGTGCTTCGGATCTTGAATCTTTGACGTAGATCTTTAAAATATGTTGTAGGGTGTTGAAAATAGGTTTCTCAACCCTAGGTAAGTGTTTTGGGTCGTGGTCCCCCCTTTAATCCGAATTATGAAGGGTTTGTACAGTTATTTCATGACTTGGCGCACAAGAAACCCTAAAAATCACGAAACTGGGCCGTCACGTCGACTGACGCGCGCTGATGCTCGGCGTCGCTGCTGCCTGGGTGTGCGCATCGGCTGGGCGGGTGCGTCGACTGGGTGCGTCGACATCGATACTTCAGCAAGTTGCGTCGACATCGGTGCGTCGACATCGACGCTTCAGTAAGTTGCGTCGACGCTGCGTCGACTGACGTGGATCATGGCTCGCGTCGACGGAGCGTCGACTGTCGCATCAGTCGACGCGACTGCGCGTCTGCCTCCGTCTTTCTCTATCTTTTGCTACTCGTTTCGCCAGAAAGCTTGTTCTTCTATTCTTGAACATCGAACTTCGTCTTTTACGTGCTAAACTCTTCCAGTTACTCAGTTGTAAAGTGAAAAATCAAAAATAATCACTTATTTGCATCAATTACGATTAAAATACGGTAAAATAAGTTGGAACTATAAAAATACGGAATTAAGCTTAAATCATCCAACTTATACCAAAAACAAATAGCAAAAATAAACTAAAATACTAATAAAAATCAAGACAAATTCGTGCTAATCAACTACCCCACGCTTTATTGGTTTGTTCGTTCTCGAACAAACGATAGATTCAAAGTATAACAAGAAAGAAAATCAGCTCAAGCAATGAGTCGTGCTATGCTACATACATAATTTTGAAAATATAGGTACAAATCACGCAATGTCAAACACTTGACCATTATTACATTCAAAAACAAAATCATGCTTCCTCACGAAGGATAATATATATATGTGTACGCTCAAAGCACTCAAGTATTTTCTGCATGGGACGTGTATACACTCAAATCATACAATTACAAGCACAGAAAATCAATCTCTTTTCAATCGCAAATTAAGTGTGCTGTCAAAACTAAGAATCGGAAAAGGTCTTCGCGGGTTGTAATGTAAGGCTCGTTGGACGGGTATGGAATATATAAGTCGTGTGGCTAAATAACCCCCAACTAATCTAATCACGAAGCAAGATGCTTCACCTCGTACAAAAGAAAAACCTCACTTAACACTCATATCGTAGCCTTTAACATAGGCTATTCCTCAACTCGTAAACTGTAAAACCGACTTGAAACTCAAAACCACTTATTACAACTCAACTCTTTGCCTTTTAAACATTAGGCTTCATACAAAATAATAAAACATAAGCCTTTATAAGCGCGTAGGCAATGACTATCACAATTCACCATCCTTCTTGTTTTCTTTTTCTTTTTCTCTTTTTTATTTTTTTTTATTATTTTTTTTCTTTTTCTTTTAATCCCCTCTAATTCTGTTTTATGGGGTCTTTCTTTTTTTCCTTTTTATTGAAGGACGGTGATCCTTTATTACAAAAATTCATAAATCCCTTGTAAAAACTCCAAAACACTAATAACAAATAAAAATTACCAACTCCTACCCCACGCTTTTAATGGGTTGTAGGGGTCGACTCAATAAAATCACTCAAGGCTAAAGGCATGGATTATTTGGCTATGAGGGGCTCATTCGGAATTTATAGTGGCTAAAGTATATGGATATGTCCGGAATAGGGTTGTATATGTGCCTTAACGTCATTTACAAAGTCAACTACACACATCGATTTCAAAGAGATCTCAAATCAAAACTCATTCAAGTACATGCAATGATGATAAACACTCAGGCTACTCACAGGCTTTTTGCATGAAGTTTTTTTTTTGAATTGATGCTGCTTTTAAGGTTTTGTGAAATCAATTGCGTCCAAGTAATATTTTTCAATATATAAATATAATTTTGAAAAATTTATGCACTTATACACGCTCAAAGACAAGAACATCAAATCAAACATAGTTAACTTCGACAGGCAGACATACAAACACAATTTAGCGCAGAAATAGCAATCAATCACATAAAAAATTTCAAATTTTTGCACAATTTTCAAATATAAATCACACTCAACCATCCCCCCCTCTAAGAACTCGGCAATCCCCTGATTGCCATAAACGAGTATATGAAAATAAAAGCAAGGGAGAAAGGGAATAAGAGAACATCCCTGAAAAATTGGCAAGCAACTCCAAAAAGGCGTTCGTGCAATAATCCTTCGTCTCGAACTCGTGATCGAAAATGTCTTGAATAAATACTTGGGTTGCCTCCCAAGAAGCGCTTGTTTAACGTCGAAAGCTCGACACCTTCTACGAACGTTGCTATCCCGGATATAAGAATAGGTGACGATCGTGCCACGCCTTAGTGTTCTCCAATAGTAAGCATAGACAATGTATTCCTCCAAGGCGCGCATGGTAAGCAAATCGTAGAACAAAAATATTAACTCGGTTCGGGGGTCGAAAAAGCGAATAATCTATCACATAAATACATCAACAATAAATTCGGGCACATGGTGATCCACAACCTTGGGATAAACGAGGAAATCCGTCGAACATAAGAATTTATCATCCTCCATCTCAATCTTTAATTTGTTGAAAGCTATGGGTGGCTCAAAAAGAGACTCGGCCGTCGCATTCTTCTTGATTAATTCGTCCACCACGTCAAAATTAAAGTCCATTAACGGTTCGTGTGGCATAACATCCTCATCTAAAAATTCATCAAAATTTATATCGTCCACAGCAACGTTGTTTGCATTTATCCCCAAAATTGCTGCCTCCCGGTTGAAAAATTCGGCGTTGTCGTCTAAACCATCCAGTTCAAGAGGAGTAAATTCATTTTCTAAAATTTGCTCATCCCCTCCAATTCCCTCAATTAAGCTTGAATTCGCAGCATCCACCGGAATCTCTATTGGCATGACGTGAGGCTCAACAATCACATTCTCCAAAATCGGCACCACGCCATATTCTTCCATGCAAGACTCAAGAAAAATCATCACTACATCAACCTCCGGATTCCCCAAGGGCAAAATCTTCACATCATCATCCAACACGACATCATCAAGCACAAGAGGGACAAATTCATCCAAATCTTCCATAACCTCATCGTTAYATTCCTCCTCTAAACAAGTAGTTGGGCTCGGAATCTCTACCTCGACGATGGGCTCCACAACATCAAGAATTGGTTCCTCATCCCCAGCGCTCGACGATTCTCTCAACGAAGCTATTATTCGAGCACTCGACCTTTCTAAATACTCCGCAATCTTAGATAAGTCATCATCCATTAATTGCTCAATGTCGTCTGCATGAAAAATGGTCTCAGCTTCTTGAACCTCTTATCGCGCTAAAAATTGATCATCAAGCTCGTATTCGTCACGGCTAGGATAATAGGAAAAGTGGTCGTAAGAAGCATTAGACTATGTGGCAATATCATCCTCCAGTGGCTCCTCGGTAAACGTAACTTGGCATTCAGTCACCCAATGCCCAAGTGCTCCGCAGCGGCTATATTTATGGCTCGAAAAGTAAGAATTTGAGAATTGGTCGCGAGAAACATAAGACTCGTCAATAAAAATGTGTGGGGTGTATGGAGTATCGTCTCGACTTGAGTAGTATTGTTGCCATCTAGGAGTGTAAAACTTTAACGTGAATTCTTCGTATACGTCCTCCCAATTTGGCAAAGAATTGGGCCCCAAATGTACCAACCATTGTCGTGCTTTACCATTTAGTTGCCGCATAAAGTGTCGCCTTCTAATTTGCTCCCTTGTAAGGCCGAGAAGAGGAAAAGTTCGGGTGACGTCTTCGTAATCTTGGATGAACTCCACCGGATCCTCKCTCGGATKCCCACCAAATTYCGGCAGTCTCTTGTAGTAAAATTCTTCTACCKCGTATTCTCTCATCGAAGGGCTTATTGGAATGGCCGGTCCAGGAACAGGAAAATCGAATGGATTGTCATACCATTGTTCGACTGTCGATTGAAATCCTCGACTTCTCGACATCCTAGCATCAACAGCAAACAACATCAACGCATCGAGTGGAAAACAAAGAACCTTTATACAAATAGACAGAAAAGCAAATAACACGAACAAACATTATCAAAACCTATTTCAGTCCCCGGCAACGGCGCCAATTTTTGATTCGAGCTTTTGCGTGTGCCTACTTTATAAATAATTGTCAGAAATTTAATAGCTCGCCCGCAAAATAACGGGATCGCGTGTAGGTTGGCAAGTTTAACTCGAGTCGTCTCTCAAGGACTGACGTTCGGAATTTTTAATGTTTGTTTAATCACGATGTTTAACACGAGAACTTGTATAAATTTGGTTTTTGAAAATTATAACTACGAGATTAAAGAGCAATAACTAACTATCTTGAACTAATTAAATTAAACTAATTAACCAACTATAATTAACTAGCATGGATTGAACTATGATTAYGACTATCAAGCATATGAATTCTCATGAAMGAAATTAATTCTAAAATTCCCAAGCAATTGCATATCATAAACTAATTAACCAAGCATAAGCAATAAATGAACTAAGCATGAACAATCTCATCACCAAGCATGAACAATAAGAAAACGCAGCAACTATATAAATAATAAAACTAAAATCTCAAGGTCCAAGCTCGGCGATTCAACGTTCAACGATTCTAATTATCAAACGGAAAGCAATAAATACTTAAAAACATAAATTAACTAAGAATTAATCTAAAAGAAATAACTAAAGTTTAGAGAACTTATTAATGTCTAAAAAGTGTTGAAGGATTGCTGTAGATACGAACTACGAACGGTTGATCTTGGTCGATAAAATTGGAGTTTGAACGAGCGTCTTCGTCTCGGTGCTTCGGATCTTGAATCTTCGACGTAGATCTTTAAAATATGTTGTAGGGTGTTGAAAATAGGTTTCTCAACCCTAGGTAAGTGTTTTGGGTCGTGGTCCCCCCTTTAATCCGAATTATGAAGGGTTTGTACAGTTATTTCATGACTTGGCGCACAAGAAACCCTAAAAATCACGAAACTGGGCCGTCGCGTCGACTGACGCGCGCTGATGCTCGGCGTCGCTGCTGCCTGGGTGTGCGCGTCGGCTGGGCGGGTGCGTCGACTGGGTGCGTCGACATCGATACTTCAGCAAGTTGCGTCGACGTTGCGTCGACATCGACGCTTCAGCAAGTTGCGTTGACAGTGCGTCGATGCTGCGTTGACTGACGTGGATCATGGCTCGCATCGACGGTCGCGTCAGTCGACGCGACTGCGCGTCTGCCTCCGTCTTTCTCTATCTTTTGCTACTCGTTTCGCCAGAAAGCTTGTTCTCCTATTCTTGAACATCGAACTTCGTCTTTTACATGCTAAACTCTTCCAGTTACTTAGCTGTAAAGTGAAAAATCACAAATAATCACTTATTTGCATCAATTACGATTAAAATACGGTAAAATAAGTCGGAACTATAAAAATACGGAATTAAGCTTAAATCATCCAACTTATACCAAAAACAAATAGCAAAAATAAACTAGAATACTAATAAAAATCAAGACAAATTCGTGCTAATCATTGAGTTTATATTTAATATGGTTAAATGAGTGTAATTAATTGGAGGTTTGGTGTAATTTCTGGGTTTTTATGTTTAAAATTCCTATTTTTAAAGGTGGAGGCATTGAGGGCCAAAATACAAGTCAAGCCGCGCCAAGACATGCCAAAATGAGTCAAAAACTAGCTCCAAAATGCCAAAACATTCTAGAATGGTCACCAAACGCGCCGAGTCATGCGCGTCCTGCCTAGCTCGGCCGAGAGCTGCCGAGCCATGCGCGACCTTGCGTGCCAAGATGCCGATAGAGCCCGGCCAGCATCGAGCCAACTCTTGCCAAACCTTGCCAATATGCACCATTTCGGGTCAAACATGGGAAATTCAAGTTTTTAAGGCTTATTTGACTCATTTACCCCTAATTTAACCTAGTATAAATAGATAGACTTCTCTAAAAAAAAAGACCTCCTCTCAACCCATGCTTGGGTTTGGGACTTAATTTTCTCTCTCTAGATTTAATTTCAAGCATTTCCTTGGGTTTGTAAGCTCAAAAAAAATTCAAGTAATCCCTTGGATTTTATTTTGATTGTTATTTCATTCAAACTTTTGATTTCTCTTCTTAATTCAAGTAAGCTTTCCTTTAATTTCATGCTTGTTCTTCATTTTATGAATTTTGCCTTAGCTATTAGAATTGTAGTTTGATCTTGTGAATTGGCTATGGAATCTAGGTGAGTGACACACCAAGATCATAGATCGAGTCCTTGATTGTTTTCATTTCAAGTATTTCATATGCTTTATTTTGGTTTTTATTTTCATACATAGTTTTTCATTAAATCCTAGAACTACTCTTCGTTTCTTGTTATTTCTCGTAAAGATTTAAACTTTCACGTCAACTTTTATTGCCCATTCTATTGATGCTTTCGGTTTTCGTTAATTTGCATTATTTGAGTTTTTATGCATAGTTGTGCCTTAGGCTTTCATACTTGTACTTTGTGACACTTTGCTTTCTATTGCTTATTTTCATTCTTGCTTGCAGTTTCCTTAAGGCACACGCTCGAGGCATCCGAAATACTTGCATTTACTTTCATTTTATTTCCTTTATTTTCTTTAATTTCGTCTATTTTTGTTTTTCTTTTATTCCATCAAGCTAAAAACACATAGATTCACGCTAGCAATCGAGTTCCGATAATACCAAGCCATGAACCCACTTTCATATTTTCAACACCACTAAAAAACTACAAAACAAAACAAAAGTTGAGGGGTTAGGAACTTCAAGCTCCCAAACTTTCTATAAAATCCCTAATGCATTGTAATATATGGTAAGCAAATATTTTAAACCTTCACATCGATAAACTGGATCTAAAATTTTAGAAACCCAAAAAATATCAGGAATGTTGCGGAAATATTTGATCCATTTTTTCAACATTTTAGTAATAC
This sequence comes from Phtheirospermum japonicum, assembly GCA_014905375.1. Classification (NCBI taxonomy): domain Eukaryota; kingdom Viridiplantae; phylum Streptophyta; class Magnoliopsida; order Lamiales; family Orobanchaceae; genus Phtheirospermum; species Phtheirospermum japonicum. The sequence goes on along the minus strand of BMAC01000023.1, from coordinate 1,079,705 downwards.
ATTCATGTAATTGAGGCAATTCATATAAAGCAGTAAAGCGGTAATAACAAGTACAATTTTAATACATTAATCAAGAAAAAGTGTAGAGGTATGATAATAAACACCGGATAAATTCATGGCTACGTCGCTAAAAAAATTTAAAAGCGCAATAATATTCGAGCAACCATCCCACATATGTGGAAAAAAACAAAGTCAACATTTTGAGTAGGTAAAAAAGCACACAAATTTTGTCTATATTCATAAGAATCACTTAGCAATTTATAAGTAAAGTTCAAACAACTTGGCACATTAATAGAAAGTCTGTCAGACTTCATCCGTGGGAAAAAGTCCAGCATTCCTGACTACTTTTCCGAAGAATAGAATTGACTACGGAGTGCCAACGGCTTCTGCCGTCGGTAGACGACTCCGCCAGCAAGCCCTCGGTTTTTTATTATATTTCTTTTTAAGAATATCACTAATGGATTATTATCCATCGATATATTTTTATGACATTTATAAAAATAGTTAAAAATAAAAAATAAATACCGACAAACTATTTTCGTCGGTAAGTCCACATATTTCTATTTTTTTTTTTTTATCGCCGACGGATAATTTTCATCAGAAAAGTCAAATTTTAATTGCCGGTGGAAATTTGTCTGTCGGGAAGTTTATTCTCAGCTATGTTGATGATATTGACATCACGGGCTCTAGTGATCAGCTAGTTCAACAAGTCATTGATACTCTTAGCGAAAAAATTTCCCTCAAGTACTTAGGTTTACTGAATTACTTTTTTGGAGAAAACATGTGTCACACCGGTAATGGTATATTTATAAATCAAAAGAAATATGTGACATAAATATGTCACAGTACTCCTATGATCACTAGTTCTTTGTCCAAATTTGACGGTGATCTAGTTGAGGATGCCAAGTTATACAGAAATGTTGTTGGTGCTCTGCAATAAGCTACCATTAGAAAGCCAGATATATATTTTTCTGTGGATAAGTTGTGTCAATTCATGCAAGCACCAACAGATACTCACTTGAAAGAAGTCAAGAGAATATTGAGATACTTAGCTGGAACAGCTGACTATGGTCTTCAATTTTTATAACTTGTTCATCTCTATCTCATTACATATGCTGATGCTAATTAGGCAACTGGTGATAATGATCGAAGGTTTTTTCATGGAAACTTGATCTCATGGTGTGCTAAAAAGCAACTTGTTGTTTCATGGTCAAGTACTGAATTTGAATAAAGAGCCTTGCTCTCAGCACCTGTGAAGTCATGTGAATAAAAGCTTTCCTCAGTAAACTGCAGTCATTCCTATCTCCTCGTACGAATTGGGGGTGGGGGAGATAAAAGAACAAACCAGAACCCGGTTCACATGCACCTGCAGCTTAGAAGTCGAAGCATGGTGATGATAGCTCATGCACCAGAAATAATACTATGAGTTACCTTATTTTAAACTTTATCGATAATGATTTTTAAGTTCCGTAAATAGCTACACAATGTAAACCTAATGATTCATTGAATAAAATCCGCCGCTTTCATATGTTATGTTAATAAATAGCCTTCTACATAAGCATATATGTTCGTAATGTTCTTCTTTCAGATATTTACCTTCATCTCTTTTATATTTATCACTCAATCACAAGTGATTAATATAGAAAGATAAATGATAAATGGTTTGTCATAATAATCACTTATTTCATATATATTTATAATAACGGGCTCCTTGTTTATCAATTGTCGTTGATGAACATAAATGAAAGGAAAAATTATCGTAAATACTAATTTATCCTTTTCTTTTACAATTTTACGATGAAAGTTTTTATAATTATAACAGGTTTTATTATTATTTTGAATTAGTTAGGTATGTTTTTAGGTTTTTCTTCTGATTGATTTTATCGTCATCTTCCTTCTCATCAAATCCATCACTGCTTGCATCCTCACACTGATTAATTAAACAAAATAAAACGTGGTATTTGGGTTGATATATAAATCGCAGAATTTGGATTAATACTAAAATATTTTTCAAGTCACAGTATTTGGGATGATATATCTTTTCGCATAATTGTGATTGATATAGGTCACCTCTGCATTTGCATACCCACATTGATTAATTAAAATACACAAACTAAAACTTTTTTAAAGGATTTTAGTTAATATACCTCTTCGGGTTGATAATAAATGGTTTTGAAAGCGGTTTTCATATCTTATTACGGTGAATGGTTTTGATAGTGATTTTTATATCATACTTTTTAAATTTTTATTTTTTAAATAGGCAGTTTTATAAATTTTTCATAAGTGAAATGTGAAGTGGGCCTTGCAAATATATTCCTTGCAATCAGTTCGCGAAGAAATGGAGACTAAAATATGTCTCTCAAAACGAACACTGCCCTTGTAGGCCCATGGTCACAAAAGAAACCTTTTTTCTGTTTTTTGGGCTCAATAAGAAAGCTCATACTGATCATGATTCAGTAGATGATTTTCAAAACCAAAAGAGAACTCCGAAAAATACCCATTTTGGGGGGAACATTATTTTTTAACGAAGTATTAACAGAGGTTACGATCTCTTGTTTTGGATAATATCTTAGGAAAACTATACGTCATTTACCATAGCTATATAAAATGGAGAAATTATTAATGTTGGTTAAATGAGCTTTGCGCATTTTTATATAAAATGACAAATTAATTAGGGATAATTGCAATTGACATTTGAGTATGTTTATTTGTGTGATGGTGAACCGATTATATACAGAAATTCTGAAAATTGAAGTTTACATTGGAATTTAAAATGTTTTGGAATTTCAGGATGATCTGTTACATTCTTAGTTCAATTTGATTGAAGATATATTTCAGTGAATTAAAAATGGTTGCTTATAGGTGCTCATATCTAATCCTAATTAGTGATGTTATTTCATGAGTTTAATTTTGAAGAATTGGCAATGTTGAGGTGTATTCAGAAAGAATGCATATAAAAACGCGACTAATTATTAAAAATACATAACTCATGCTATGGTATAAAATGTAAATTGTATTATTGTTGTGGTTAACAAATTTTATCTTGTGGGCCGGTAGCGGTGAATTTGTGAAGGAGGCGTAGTTTGGACGCGCGAGCGAGGCAGGCTTCGGCTTCGAGCCAGAGTATAGGTTTTGATATTTGTGGACAAATGGCGAATAAATAATTTATCCAAAAAATTCTACATTTGTTTTAATTATTTTTAATTTTATTGATCAAATGGCAATATCTCTAGAAAGTGATATTAAAAATTAAAATAGATGTTTTAGGTTGTTTTCTGGATTTCTATTGCAGAGTGTTGCTTTTGATATTTTGATTTTTATTGTTAGGCGTCAGTGATATTTTTGGTGTTTTTGGAATTTCATAAAATCCTTATCATATTTGAAGATTCGTTGTTCTGTTTGTGTATACAGGCAGTTGACATTAAACTACTAAGCTCACTGAACAAGGAGGATATGAAGAAAATCTGTGGGGAAAATTCTTCAGAGTGGATATCATTTCCTTTTTTGAGCAGGTTAGAATATTTATTTATAGTTTTGCTAATTGGTTTGAGGCGTGGTCGGATATATATCATTTTAAGATTTCGGTTTTCAAATCTTTTCTTGGAAAAATATTTTCCTTTTTCGGGCCGTGCGATATATCACAACGTAGGAATTTGAGGGTTCGGGCTGGATGGCTATTTAAAGGTAATTTGCTATATTTAACAACTAATATCATCGATTGCATGTATAAATGCACTCGAACATTATTCATTGTGAAAAATGATGCAATGTAAATAGAAATATACCAGAACTTGAACGATTTTTATATTGGAATGAAACGCAACATAAGTTTAAAATACAACCTCGATTATTTTATTTTCTGATGTTAGCATCGTACTTTAAGATCTTTTTATTTTATTTTTATAGCTACCACAAATCTTTTAAAAGTGTTGATATAAAACTCGTGTATAATACACAAGTCATCTTTATTTCACATTATTGATAGTTAAGAGCATAAAGGGTTGAAAAATCTTTGTTGCGACGAAAATAATATTATTATAAACAAAACAACTAATGTAGCATAAGAATATAAAATGAACGATTTTTTTTCTTTTTGATATAATAATTCATATTCTTAATTACTTATTTTGATAAATTTCATTTTTTTTTAATATTTCTTTTATTTGCCCGCGATTTTTGCGGGCTTTCACACTAGTATATATATATATATATATATATATATATTCAGTCACTTTTTTATACATCATCTATATTAATGAATTAAATTTTTTTTAAATAAATTTATTGGTTAATAAAGTTTGAGGTATCATACAGTCACTATACTGTAGAAGTCCTCAATATCTTATTCGTTTCATTTTTGTTTCAAATATACATTATACACACGCGTGTATATATATACTAGTTTAATATTCGTGTGTTGCACGTAATTTGTGAAAAGATAAATATAAAAAATATTTATAACCATTATAGAGTTTTTAAATTTAAAAATAAGAAGAATTCAAAAGATATCGTATTCTCAACTCGTGTGTTCTACAAATGGTTAGTTACTATTTATTAACTATTATTTTTAATGTTAAAATTTTTTTTATTTTAATGTTTAGATTAACTCGTTAATAATTTCATATCTACATACGTAAATAAATTAAAAACTTATTACATGCTCAACTCGTATCTAATTTTTACTAATTAATTATTATTAAATATTTTAATATTTTAATATTTAAATTAAATTATATAATAATTCTTAGTTATATACTTAGAGAAATTCAAAAGATGTTATATTCTCAACCCGTATTGTATTTTATTGATGTCTAATTAATATTTATTAATTATTACATAAATTTATATTGTTATATTTGAATTGAATTTTTTAATAATATTTAGTTACATACATAGATTATTGAAGTAACTCATAATTTAATTATATTATATATTTTAACTTTTATTCTCAATACAACATATTTAGAGTATTAATAATAACTAAGTTATTTTTAATTAACACTTATAAGTAAATTTTCTTTTAATTTAGATAGGTATTTGGATTCTTTTTCTAATTATATATGACTTTTTATATATTTATTTTAGAAGAATAAAAGAAAATATTGAATTAGATAAAATATAATCAAAGAAAAATATTGAATTAAGAAAAGATATATATAAAAAGAAAAAATTAAGTTAGGCGAAATATAATAAAAGGAAATATAATAAATTAGGTAGATACTATTAAACTCGTTAATAATCTCAAATTTACATACGTAAATAAATTCAAAACTTGTTACATGCTCAATACGTATCTAATTTTTATTTAATAGTTTAATATATGAATTGTATTCTATAGTAATTCTTAATTACATACTTAGAGAAATTCAAAAGATGTTATATTCTCAACATGTATTGTATTGTACTGGTGTCTAATTAATATTTATTAATTATTATTACATAAATTTATATTGTTATATTTAAATTGAATTCTTTAATAATATTTAGTTACATAATTAGATTATTAAAGTAACTCGTAATTTAATTATATTATATATTTTAAATTTTATTCTCAATACAATGTATTTAGATTATCAATAAATAATTAATGTTTTAAATTAACACTTTTAAGTAAATTTTCTTTTAATTAAAACAAGTATTTGAATTTTTTTCTATGTATATATGACTTCTTATATATTTATGTTAGAAGAATAAAAGAGAATATTGAATTAGATAAAATATAATTAAAGGAAAATATTAAATTAGGAAAAGATATATAGAAAAAAAAGATTAAGTTTGACAAAATATAATAAATTAGATTGATATTATTATAATATTAGAATTCTTATATTTAGTTAGTCTTCAAACCTGCAAAATTCGCCAAGTAAGCATGTGAACTATCAGAAAATTATATGTCAGTCCGGAGCTATCTAAACAAACACGTAGAATAAAAGTCTTTTCGTTTAGTATATAGGTATGGTGATATTATATATATGCATGTTTTTACTTTGACCTGTACTTTTTCAAGAATATTATAAAGCAAGAAGAATGTAGTTGTAGAACCAATAAAGCTTTTATTATTATTATTATTATTATTGTTATTATTTTTCTATAAAAATTAGTATTTTTGTCAAATCCCAAAATAGAAGAACCTAATCCTCGTTCAGGCCTTTATCACTATTGGTTTGGTCCAACACGAACTAAAGCCCACATATCAATCAGGCTTGGGTTGACAAAAAAATGGTACCGTTGAAATTTTTGAAAAGATCATGCAGCTTCCATCATATTATATATGTAATCGGATTCGGGTTTAGACCAACCCGGTCAAAGATGTATTGAAAATGGGAAAATTCTCATTTACTATATTTCTATTATTATTATTAATTGACAAATACATCTAATGAAAAATATTTTATCCCATTTAGTCAAGCATATCTTATTTACTTAAAATTACAATTTAAATGATCAAAACTACTCATACACCTAAATAATTAATAATGATGATGATGATGATGATGATGATGATGATGATGATGATATAATGAGTAATATGGAATTATAATCGGTGCAGTATGTAATTTTGTTTTGAAAATATTGTATAGTATGGAATTATCTCGTGCAATTTAATATGAATCTTGACAGTCCACTCTAAAATTTTGAAAAAAAAACCTGCATAATGTAACCTGCAATCTAGTAGGGTTAGTATGATATTTGATAATGGTAGTATGAATTAGTATTTTTATTGATTTTATTGAATTTTAGTAGAGTTATGAATTTGATAATGGTAGTATATTTTAAATATAATAGTATGAAACTTATTAATTTTGTGAACTTTTATATGAAATCCACGATATCTGTTTAAGTTTCATATATAATATGAAATTTGAAACTTAAAAATATAAAATTGTGAAAAAAAAAAGGTTTATATTTTAGTGTGACATATTTCATAATATAATTTGATGATTTAGTATGAAATCTCACGATAGAGTGTGAAAATTTACCTATAATGGTTAAAAATATATAAGAATTAGTAGTATGGTATTCCGACTGTATAATATAAGTATGAAATTGCACTGTGTAGTATGAAAATGCATAGTGTAATATGAAATTCGACGTTAACGGTTGGTGACAATTATATGAAAATGTCATGCAATAATATGAGAGTTTTGGTTGTATTAAATATTGAATAAAGAAAAAAAAATATGATGGAAAAATAAAGGAAATCATTAATAAAAGTAAAGTAGTATTCTTATGCAGTACATTATATTAAATGAGAAGATAATTGATTATCTTGGAAGTTAATATTCTCACTAGTATATTTGGGATAAAACATTGACCTAATGTAAATAAGGCGAGACACTTGTAAGCAGTTTGGTCAAAGCTCGATTCGAGCTCGGTGTTTACCAAATTCAAATCGACTAGAGATCGACTCGGTTTTAAAACAAGTTAGAGTTCAAATATCATTTCTATTAGCTCGATAACTCACATGTGTATATATATACTCACACACGCACCATATATATTTATTTGCATTATATATTATTTAAACATATTATTATTTTTATTTAAATTAACAAAATTAATAATAAAAAGTTTCAAGTTCGAGCTCGACTAACTTATGAATTTGAAATCAAACTCACGAGTCGAACTCGAATTTTTTTTTTCTGGCTCGACCGAATTCGAGCTCGACTAGTTACACACAATGTTTAATTGCTCAAAAAGCGTAGAATCGAAGATCCTATTATGATCACACCATCTCCCATCCACCTGTAACAGGCAAAACCCATTTTCTAACAAGATTCACATAAAACTCACGACGACCCCTAAGAAATATCTTTTCATAAATCAAGGCCACGCGAAAACCATGACACAAACAATGGGCTATAGCTAGCTAATACTAATATCCATCCAAAAACATCACCACCGTCGGATTTCGCATCATCTCGAACTCCGCCACCTCCAAATTCCATCCAGAAACCGACGTGTCAAACATCAAACATCTTTTCTTTCCATGCAACCCATTGCATGTTAACATTTCCAACACGTACCCCTTTTTCTCCACTATATATTCCCCCAACATTTACCCCCCCAAATTAAAAACCCACCACAAATCAAACCCTAAATCAATAATCTCACATCCCAATTAAAAATCAATTCATCAATATGGCGGAGATCCACGGCCAACACCACCAGCAGCAGATCAAGCAGCAGCCGAGGAGCCACCTGATGGCGAAGGCGGCCACCGCCGCCACCGCCGGCGGCTCGCTCCTCGTCCTCTCCGGCCTTACTTTGGCCGGCACGGTGGTGGCGCTCACCATAGCCACCCCGCTGCTGGTGATCTTCAGTCCCGTGCTGGTGCCGGCGGCGATAACCATGTTCCTGCTCGGTTCGGGGTTTGTGGCCTCCGGCGGGTTTGGGGTGGCGGCGATAAGTGTGCTGTCGTGGATTTACCGTTACGTGACCGGGAAGAGTCCGCCGGGGGCGGAGCAGATGGACGCCGCCAGGGATAAGGTGGCGGGGAAGGCGAGAGAGATTAAGGAGCATTGGGCTCAGATTGAGTGAGAAGGTTGGGGGAAATTAATATGTATGTAATGTATTTTTCCATTGCAAAATGTGTTTCTGGATTTATGGATTTTGGGATCCTTGCAGTGGAGAAATTAAGTAGTAATTGTTATTGAGTTGATTTTGTGTGTATGTGTGTGTGTGGGTTTTTGGTTTATGATGTTTGCTATCTTGGTGTAAAGTGTGTTGTATGGAGATTTTTATTGTGAAATAAATAAAGTTTGAGATTATCAGGCTATAAGACTCGATGGATTTATGTTCTTTCTTTTCTCCCTTCTGTTGTTTTAAATTTTAATAATTGGACTAAATTGTAATTTTACAAAAGAAGTCAAGTAACTTTAGAAAAACAAATCGATTATGAGTCCCTTGAATACTAAAATTAAAATCATGTGCACACAATTTGGGTAAAGACTTTGTTAGGATATATGGAAGTTAATTTTGGTTAGATGGACATTTGAGTTGAGTGATATATTGAAGCAAATTATACAATGCACCTTTCAAATTTTGAAAAAAAAATAATACTCAAATATATAAAACAATATAACCTACTCATTTGTTATTTATTCTAAAGGAAGATTATATCAAATTAACCGTCTTTATATCATTTACAATTTAAATTACATATTTTCATGCATATGAGAAAATGTATGAAAAAAATATTAACTTCGAAAGCCTTTATATCATTTATAATTTAAATTACATATTGCATGAGAAAATGTAAGAAAAAAATATTATTAACTTCGAAAGTTTGAACGATACTAGAAGCGTAGTGATTAGATATTAGCACCATTAGTCTGAAAAAATAACATTACATTACTTATTAATTAACACTACATATTATTGAATTAAATATAAAATATTAGTAATAATCTGCTCCATTCCATTTAATGGGATTCAATGGTGATGATTGGTTTCTAGTTCATGCAAGTATTTTCATTTGAACCTATCCTTATATATCATCTTAAATTTCAATAAACAAACTATTGTAAAGGTAGAAAAAAAAAAACTATTAATTTTCAAGTACAGAATTTGACTAAACTTAGGAGGAGGGTGTCATCAACCATGTAACACTACTACAGATAATCACATAGACATCGATTTTCAACCGCTATCTGTCTATCACATAAATAACTGATGTTAAATCCATTGATTTTAAAAAGGGGATTAATGACAACAACTTAAAATCAATGTCAATACTACCTTCGACATCGATATTTGAATGTCGTCGAAAATTAAACTGATACTAAAATCATTGATGTAAGAGATGAGGGACTAATGACAACGATAACTAGTGTTAATTCTATAGAATTTAACTACGGTGTTTAAACGATGTCTACTTAAAACAATAGCGTGGTAAAAAAATCATGGAGACTTTTAATGGCGGCACTAAACCAAAGTGTATTCTAAGGAAGACATCGTCTTTCGCATCCGTGTCAAAAGGCGATGGCTTATATTGTTGCGGTATTTTATAGGCATATGATATCGATTTTCAACGCAAAGTTAACACCAATGTCTTTTGTATAATTTAGCAAATATTTAATACATCATCAATTTTTATTTTAAATTAATATAAAAAGAACACACACACAAACAAACACACGTGCGCGCGCGCGCGCGCACACACACATATATATAACCAAATAAATAGTAATATTAACATTAACAACCCCAAATAAACATTGAAATCAACAAGTATTTAATAATTAAAAATCACCAATCATCTTGATGGTGCCACTTTGAGTTTTAACAGAGCAACTACCCTTTTCGTCATTGTAAATTTGATTTTTATACATATATGCTTCTAAACTTTGTAGACATTGCTTAATTTGTGTTTCTTGATCAATAATTTATTTTTATTCGCTTCCATCAAATATTTTTTTGCTCGTTTAAAAGACCAGGATCAACATGTTTTACCAAAAAAAATTGGAAGATGCCGCCGGGCAAGGAAATGTCAGCACATACCGATGACATGCCGACGACCTTGCTTATGCCGACGAGCCAGTGATAAGTGATGGTCGTGGGTGAATTACCCATTGGCATTATCTAAGTGACATTATTTAGTGATAAGGATGTCGACGGGCAACCAGCAACTACTATGTCGATGCATATCGCCTGTCGACAAAGTCATATATGCCTATAGATCCTCGACGGCTAAATTTGCTGACGGTTAATGGCCGTCGACATAATTAAAAAAATATTGTGCCGATGGCCCTAATGGCCTTCGGAAAAAATCTAAATTTATAAACCTCCCCATCCCCAGTCCCGTCGCGCTACCTCACCAGTGCCCGCTAGTGCCGCCACCACCACCACCTGCGGACGCCAATGCCACCAGCAGACGCCACCACCACTAGCGCATCATCAGCAAGTTTTTTTTTTTCTTTTTTTCATTTTTGTTATTTTGTTTAGTTATCCAGGATTTTTAATTAGGATTTAATTATTGGCCTTAATTAGTAATTAATTGAAGTTGGTTTCAAATATTAGGGTTAATTTGGATCTTTTTTAGCAATATTTCAAATTTTAGGGTTGTGAGTTGTGGTTCAAGTGTAGCTTTCATCTCATGACTTTATTTTTCTCATTATGTTTCTGACAAAAACTTCTTTTATGTTTTAGAGACTTTACACTTGGTGAGGTTAGCACTACCGGACCCAATACCTGTCTTTTGTCAATGAATTTAGTTTGACTCGAATTGATTCTTTACATTTAGGCCAATTTGCTCTTTGTTGACATTTTAATAGAACGTGGTTCGACATCATCGTGCTCTATGTTTCCTTGAAAATAATATATACATCATCAATGTGTACGAAAAATCTTTCCATATCATATAAACTCTCATAGTATATTTAGACTTCTTATTCTCTAGAATCATATCAAACATCGGAGCGTCCTCTAGTTATGATTTATAGACATAAGTATAACCAGAGATAATCTCATGAGAGGAATTATCTCCACTGATGATCAATTAAAGTTGTGACATACCTGTCCCCTTATTTCTTTAGCGGGTATCAGTCAAACCAAGTGACCTCCCCCTGTTCTTTTTGGGAGTCATGACCTCAACCACACATCCACTAAGTGTGGTTGCAATGCCTCAATCTACGGCAGTGCCCCTTATGGGGACTTTTAACCTTGAAAATACATTGAAGCTAGTATATATGATCTCGTCACTTTAAAAATTAAATTTTATATGCTTTGAAAATTAATTGTTCATTTTACTTTACTTTCACTTTACATTATGAAATGTGGGGATCAAATTGAGACATAGTGTGAATAATTCCTGTCGTTCCATTTAGAAAATAAATTTTCTTATCTCCCCCTAACGGCGGGAAAACTATCTCATTAAAGTAACAAATCTACGAATTTAGCGATAATGAGATAGTATGTCAAAGGTTTCCTATACCGGATGATTTTTAAATATTCATATCCAACATAAATACTTAATCGTCTTTAGAAACCCATGTGAAATGTTGTGGGGGTGCAATATAGGCACATATACTGTGTAACCAAATATGCGTAGATATGAATTATCAGGCTTATATCCAATTACCAACTGATATGCGAAAATATGTGGTTAGCAAAGGTTTATAAACGAATAAGTAAGAGTTACGTATAATATTGCATAGCCACATGCAAAGATAAAATGCGTTCTTTTTTTATGGTGTCTTTCTTGAAACCTTATTGCATCAAATATTTTAGGGGTATTTTAGGGAGTTCGCGTAAAATTATAATTAGGGTCTTCTTCTTATAAATAGCCTAATAACTTCATCTCAAAAAGTATTATAGTACAAACTCCTGTCTTGGCAGCGCCCCCAAACGTAGTCAGAATCTCTCTTTGACGAATTGGGTAAATAATTTCTTGTGTCGTTTTTTATTGCTTCTCTTTTTCATCATATTACTTGTAAATAAAAATTAATATATGGAATTTTTCAAATCAAATTTGCGTGTGAATGAGAAGTTTGTGTTTAATATTAACATTAATACTGTCTATTGAATATTGGACTGCAAGTCTATTGAACAAAGAATTATTCCACTTTGTTATATATATATATGTGTGTGTGTGTGTGTGTGTGTGTGTGTGTTTTGTACTGCAATATTTGTTTGAGAAGTTTATGTTCACGTGTAAACAGATACACACTATAGAAATATATTTGATAACATTGTTCACTCATTTCAAACAGGTATAATTGAACAAACGCATACTGTCAAAAAGTTGTATCAGATATAATTCAACGCCTAATTACAATTGAACATACCCAATCTATCCAAAAGTTGTATCAGGTAATGAATAGACACCTTGAAATTTTGTATGTCCCCATAGCAAAAGAACACAATTTACCGTCTTAATAAATAGTTTCATATGTTTGTGATTAAATTCATTTATACACAATTCATTCAAACGCATACAAAAAATATTGTGTGATTATTTCTTTCAAAACTTGATTCCTCCTCCAAATACAACCGTGTTCATCGAAAATCCTAATTATTAAAGTGTTTTTTAGTTAGAATCAAAATTCATTTTATCTAGGGACGATTGCTATCAACCGCGAATACCGCAACGAGACAGTATGCATCTCAGAAAAGAGTGTACAACACTCGACTCGATTTCAAACGCTTTTATTATTTTTCCCCATTTCTTTTAAAAATCTTACCCAATTTCTAACGAATCTAACACATATTTTTTCATATAACAAAGATCATCACAACTTGCTTTAAAACAAAGCCCATGCAATGAAATTTCTAGCAGCTAGTGCAGTTAACGACCCGAAGTTTGCGAACAAAAGCTCGTTCCAACTTGTTTATTTAATAATCAAGTCGAGATCGAATAGAAAAGTAGGCTCGTTTAATAATCGAACGAACACGAGCATGTTCGTGAATATATATATATATATATAAGGATTGGTTCAAATGAGAACCCCGTCATTATATGTGAACCTAGGGACTAATCCTGGCCTTAGATCTAATATTGCACAATGCAATTATATGTCCAGGTTCATTGTGCTTTTTACACAGTACTGTAGTGCTAAAATCAATCCAATTTTTTTAATTTAATTATATATATATATATTAATATATATATATATATATATTTTACGTTTTAAAACATGCAATATGTATCTTAAATTGTAGATCTTGAGAATGTGATTAATTTGATATATATTTCATTCAAAACGAATAAAATTTGAAAAAGTTATGGTTTGTTGAAGATTTGAGTTTCATTTCAAAATTTTGAAATTGCAGTTTATAGACGAAATTTGCGATGCTTTTTGTATAGAATCGTAGTGTTTTTTTTTCTTAATATATTGTGCTTTCTAAAGAACAATGTAGTGCTCTTTGTAAACGTTGATATATGTCCAAAATACCATTTTTAATTAATTAATGCATTTTTTTACATTATTACCATGCTGACGTGTCATGATCTCAACCATCAAGATTATCCAATCTAATGGTCAAGATGAGTCCCTAGGTTCACATATAATGACGGGTTCTCATTTGAACCCAACCCTATATATATATATATATATATATATATATATATATATATATATATATATATTATGGTGGGTTCAAATGGGAACCATGTCATTATATCGAACCTGCGAACTAGTGCTTTTATTATATACTAGCAGTGCTTTTATTAAACAATCACAGTGATTTATTGATATTTTTAGTTATATACAACAGCAGTGCTTTCATTATACAATTCTAATACTTTTAATCAAATAAAGAAATACACAAAAAATCCGATTCATCCATTTAATTAGATCTAAGGCCCATAACTGACCCTAGGTACACATATAATGACATGGTACTCATTTGAATCTAATCATATATATATATATATATATATATATATATATATATATATATATATATAAAATAAACGAAAAGATTCATATCATATGTGTCTGCTTAGAAAGTTTCGGGTTAACATGTAATTTTCTAGCGGTTTGTATGCTTACTGGGCAAATTTTGGAGGTTTGGAGACTTACAAAATATAAGAATTCTAATATATACCGAATTTGTTATATTTTGCCTAATTTAATATTCTTTTATTATACTTTGTCTAATTAAATATTTTATTTTATTCAGATATAAATATATAAAAAGTCATTTATACTACGAAAAAAAATCTAAAAATTACTTATCTTAATTAAACGATAAATTACTTATAAGATAATATTAATTAAAAAAACTTTATTATTTATTACTAATCTAAACATGTTGTATTTACAATAAAAGTTACTTTTATTCGTAGGATTTTAAATATGTAATATAAGTAAATTAAAAGTTATTCGCAATAACCTAAGTATGTAACTCAATATTGTAACGACTTTAATTTAAATATAAAAATATAAGTTTATACATTAATAAATATTGATTAGACTCTGGTACAATGCGACACATGTTGAGAATATGATATCTTTTCAATTTTCTAATTTTTAGATTTAAAAACTCTATAATGATCAGAAATATTTTTTTTATATTAATATTTTAATAAATTTCGTGTAACACACGGGTGTTGAACTAATATATATATATATATATATATATATATATATATATATATATATATATATATATATATATATATATATATATATATATATATACACTTTATTTTATTTTTTGATAAAAAAGAAATTTAATGAGAAAATATTGTTGGAGCAATTCGGACTCGATCTAATCGCACAAATCGAAGGGTCGTTAAATTAAATGAGTCGAATACGAATGAACTCAAATTGCAAAAATAAAAATAAAAAATTAATCGAACGACACGGATACAAATTTTTGCTCTAATATTAAACGAACGAATTCAAACATTGTTCAAGTAATAGTCAAACTCAAACTCGAAATCCTTGAACTCGATTCAATATTAACAGCACTACTCGCAACAAGTTATACACAAGCCTAAGTTAGCACAGCCCAGCCAAACACGGTTTAACCAAATCCCAGCAATCGAGTTCTTATTCTTAAACACCCTCGCTCACCAAATCAGAACCCGAACGGAGCACCACATAGGACTAGTGTCACGGGATGCCCCTTCATAGCTCGTGGTTGCCCCGGCAGCCGCTTTTGCGGGTCATCAACAGTAACCTCACAATGAAGGCCGAGCTTCTTCGCACATGGAGTTGAAGTCCTTAGTGTAGGTGTTTTGATTTTGAATGTAATGTGTATATTTTTTTTGCCGCTACTACGATAGCAAGGGGTGGGCTTTCACAACCATTCGAATGTATAGTTATGTTTCTTAATTTTATTTTCTAAAACCTATTATAGGTGGGAATAGGGTATTGATGAATTGTCGTGAGAAGAAAAACTTTGTTCTGGAGCGTCCCCCTCTCCATCAACGCTATTCGTAATTTGCTGCAATATTGTAATTTGCTTTCATTTTTAATATAATTTGAATATTTCTTTCAATCTTACTGTGCCACTAAAGTGCCCTGACGTGAGTGCGTTGCGTCAACACAAACTTTTAAGCAAGTTAGGCAGATGTAATCAACATAATCGATTATTAACTGCAAGGTACATTATTTAGCACATACACTACAGGTATCCTGTGACAACCAGCCTTACCTTGATCACACCCATCTCAGACACCGCCGGATACCACCCAGAGCACACTCGAAATTCACTATAATACTGTAACACCCCAAATTATGAGATTACCTAGGAAAGCTCAATAGATTTGATTGGTAAACTCATACGAACAAGGTGCATCTTCTTTTCTGGAAGCCCTCTCATCGAAACTCCAAAGTTAAGCGTGCTTGGCCTAGAGTAGAGGTGGGATGGGTGATCCCCTGGGAAGTCTCTCAGGGTGCGCGTGAGTGAGGACAAAGTGCGCTAGAAAAGACTCGCGTCGGTACAGTGGGGCTAACCGTCAGGTGTGGAGGGCGATCCTGGGGCGTTACAAATGGTATCAGAGCCGTTTGTCAGACGGAAAATCGGGAACTAAGTGCTATGCGAGACAAGGTTGCAACGCGTTTGGAAAGCCTGTGAGGGAGAATGCCCCAGTAGAGGGAGCCCAAGATCGGGATAGCCTACGGTTAAAACTCTTGAGCCCGTAGGAGCCACCTCTAGAATCCCAACGCCTGGCAACGGATCCTGAGATGACTTAATCGCGACGAGGACGTCGCGAGTTTAAGGGGGGTAGATTGTAACACCCCAAATTATGAGACTACCTAGGAAAGCTCAATAGATTTGATTGGTAAACTCATACGAACAAGGTGCATCTTCTTTTCTAGAAGCCCTCTCATCGAAACTCCAAAGTTAAGCGTGCTTGGCCTGGAGTAGAGGTGGGATGGGTGACCCCCTAGGAAGTCTCTCAGGGTGCGCGTGAGTGAGGACAAAGTGCGCTAGAAAAGACTCGTGTCGGTACAGTGGGGCTAACCGTCAGGTGTGGAGGGCGATCCTGGGGCGTTACAAATACAAACAACTACTATAATTATTAACTAATAAAACAAAACGTTAATCGATTCAACAATAAGCTAATTAATCTCGCTGCCACTCGCCCAACTAGAGGTGTTAAACCGGTTAAGGTTAACATGTTAACCGCCGGTTACTATCCAGTTAATCGGTTACAGTTAACCGTTGACCGACGGTCACAGTTAAAACCGTAACCATCAACCGGTCGTCGGCGGTTAGGTTATGGTTAACCTCACCGGACAACCGTAACTGCCGGTTAATCGGTCCTTTTAAAAATAAAAAAATAAAAATTTCTAGCGGTTAAACCACCACGATTAAATGTCGTTTGAAATCAACGGCTAAGACTAACTAGCCGTTGATGATCAACGGCTGAGATTCAAAAGGAAAACTAGCCGTTGGCGGTTAACCGCGGTTAACCAGTTAACGACTAGTTTTTCAAGTTTTTTTTTTTAAACATATTCTGACACCTATAAATACCCGAATTTTTCTATAGAACCATATAGGGCTCCATTACGAAGCCCTATATAACACGTGGCATTCACCCCACCGTGCATTTATAAAAAAAGAAGGAAAAATAAAAAGAAAAAAATAATTAAGGGCTCAGATGAATGCCATGTCATTTATAGGGCCCTATAATGGAGCCCTATCTGGTTCTATAGAAGAACCGATAAATACCCCACTCTCCAACACCAAATCTCACACCAATTCATCTCTACTATTCTTCTTCTTCTCTTATATTTTCAAGCATTAAGTCAAGTTGCTAATTTGTGTAAAAGATAATATCAATAATATTCTTATTCCTCTTAATTCTCTTTTATAATATTAATATGGCAAGCTCTTTTCGTAATGTCAATACCAATACTCTAAACTCTTCTCGTCGAGGTCGAGAATCTCGACGAGAATCTTCGACCGTTGCTGGAGATTATGTTTCCGATGAGATGACAGCAGAAGAAGTTGAAAACCTATATAATCAAATAAACTTCGGTTAGTAAAATCAAACCAATTTTGAAGAGGAATTACCTAGCTTCTACGAATCCGAACTGCCGGCCTCCGTCAATTTGGATGAAAATGAGGAGGGAGCGGCGGGTAATATGCCACCGCCTCAATCGAAACTGAGGGAATTTCAATCTCCCATCTTCCGATTGCATTTCACAAGAACGACGATCAACGGCGAATCTCGGGCGTAATGCAATTATTGCACGACTCATTACGCCTTCAGTTCTATAAATAATAGAGGTTACGGGTCGCTTAAATACAACCTGGAGAAGAAGCATCCCGATAAATACAGCGGGTAAAGCTCTCAAACACAACTAAACTTCTCATTTTCGTCTACCGGCGGCCAAGGTACGAGTTCTAGTAGTTTATTTCAATATACCGAAAGTGGTCATAAAAAGTTTCTTGCAAATTTTGTTTCCCGTATGGGTCTTCCTTTTAATCATGCGCATAGTAATCATTATGAAGATTATACTAGGGGTGCATTTAATCCATCTAGCACTAGGATTTCACGAAATAAATTGACTCGCGATATTGAAAAAATGGTCGGTGAGTAAAATTGAATTTGATTTCAATATTTGATAGTTTGCCTCAAAGTGTCTCTGTATGTTCGGATATTTGGACAAATTCTTTTCATAATTATAATTATATGGGAGTTACTTTCCATTGGATTGATAATTTTTGAACTTTGCAAAAACGTTTAATTGCATATAGAGATTTTGATAGTCCGCATAGCGCGGTGAATATTTCGCGCAAAATAATCACTGTTTTGTCCGAGTATCATTTAGGTAACAAAAATTTCTCAATTTCATTTGATAATGCCGCCGCTAATACGGCTAGTTTAGATTTGTTAAAAACTTTTTGTCAACCCACTATTGGCGGAAACTTTTTTCATGTTAGATACATTTGTCAGTATTTTGAATTTATTTTTCAACATGGTTTAAATACTTTTAAATCTAAAATTGCTCCTAAGTGCGATATATCATCTACGTAAACACGATTCGCTTCAAGAAAAATGGCGAAAATTTTGCCGAATCAATGATTTGCATCCAATTTTTTTTTCAGTTGATGTGCCAAATCATTGTAACTCTACTTATAAATTGCTTAATGATACTTTTGAATATAAAGATGCATTGTGTGCATTTTTTGGTAATCATGATGTCGATTTTATTTTGTTTTCGCATATGTGAGATGATTGTTACAATACGATATCCCTTTTAAAAACTTTAACGACGTCATCGTAACTTTATCCGATGTTTATTATCCTACTTCCACACTAATTGTTGATCAATGTATTCAAATTTTACTTGTTTACTCGATTCGCCTGAATTAGGTAATATGTTGAGTAAATGGGTCAAATATTTTCTGTACATTCCCGACTTTATTTTGATTGCAAAAATTTTAGACCCGGATTATCGGGCAGAGGATTTAGAAAATTTACTTAAAATTTATTACGATGCATTAGGACCTTTTTTAGAAATTTCAAATATTGAAATTCCTAACGCTTATACTGTTGCTCACCAATCACAACAATCTTTAACACATATTTTTAATGATTACAATCAATCTTCTTCTAGTGATTTTAATGTGTCCCCTTCCCCTTCCATTTCCTCCACCACTTCTAATATAAGACCCAACGACCCTCGACAAGTTATAGCCGCATATATGAGTTGATTGAGGATACTAAGCGAAAACGACCAAAGGCTAGTGTTAATCGATTAATGGAATTAGACAGTTGTTTATGGGCTTTTGAATCGAGTTCGATTCCAAAAAAGCCTGATGGTATTGCTAACGATCTTGTGCAGTTTTGGTCGAAATTGTCCAGTATTTTTCCTACACTCTTTAGGATTGCCAAGGAGGTTCTCGTCATTCCTGTTGCAACAGTTTCTGTTGAACAGACCTTCAGCACGGGAGGCTTGTGTTAGATATCGTCGGTCTAACTTAACACCCAAAAATCTTGAAAATCAAATGTTGATGAATGATTGGGTCAAAGCCGAAAAACGAGAATAAGAAATTCAATTGGATGAAGGTGAAGAGAGCGACTATTACGATACCACTTCGGGAAGCAACGATAACGACGAATAGGTAAGTAGGTAAGTGAGGTAAGTATAAGAACTACGTGAACTTTGATTCCTTTTCGAGCATACATAGGCAAGTTAATTCTAATATTAAAAGTTCAAATTTAATTTTAACTTCTAATATTAGAATTAAAATCAACCTTTTTTAAAAACTTTTTTTTTTCAAATTAAAAAAAATCGAACTACATGGAATTTGATTCCGTCACGAGTATACGTAGGCAAGTTAATTCTAATATTAAAAATTTTAATTTTAATTTTTAATATTAGAATTAAAATCAAGTCCTTTAAAAAAATATATTTTTTGTAACTTTTTATTTAAAAAATTCAATTATTCAAATTTTATTTAAGTTCTCATCTATTTATCTCATTCATCTAAATTATTCAAATTTAATTATATTTTTAATATTTAATTTAAGAAAAATAAAAAAAAATTGACGGTTAACCGTCGATTCGGTTAACGACACTTAACCATAACCTTAACTGATTCACCGACAATTAAATTATGATTAGATAAAAACTGATTAATTTAACTACCAATTAATTTTTTAATCGGTTCAGCGCCACTACGCCCACCTAACTTGAGAAGAAAACACGTCTTTTAAAGATGAAACCAGTAAACAATTTTATTTTTAACTACTAAAATCATAATTAACTTGGAGCAATGTATATTTCTTTTCAATTATTATCTTAAATCCTAAAACATAAAAATTACCAAAATCCAAATTCTGATTCACAAAATCACAGTTAAGATTTGATTGAAGCGCCCTATAGGGGGAGGATGCGGAGTAAAACGGAGTAAAGAGAGCTAACTTCGAGGACGAAAAGTAAGTTGAGGAGCAGCGGTTCGAGAATTCAGGGTGTGGAGAGGAGGCGATGGAACGGGGCCGGGCCACTGTCGAGTCGAAGACTCTTGGGGTCTTATTACTAATCCCAGTATAAGGTGAGCTAAAATTTTGACGAAATATATATTAATTGTGCCTTATGATGTAACTTGTAAGCTTTGTAACGATGTTTTTTTTTTTCTTCTGGAAAGTAGTGTTATTTTTCATTGCTCAGAAATGAACTTACTACCTGTTTAGCTGTATAGATTTTATATGTAAGAGCCGCAACTGCATGTATTGGGGACCTCTTGGATTGAATGGTGAATAGAATTAACTAGTATCATCTTGACAGGAATTAAATAAATTTTATAGGATGTAAAAGTAAAATAGAATGTTCTTCTCTGTTTTCAATCGGATGAATATGATTATTGGCTGGTGACATCTTTGAGTTCACCCTCTGGGAATAATGTTCTTGATAATTTGATTGTTTTCAACTGCACCATTTAAACTTCTGTTTTCTTATTATGAAGGATATTTGACTTGGACTTTTAGGATAGCATAAAATAAAAGAATCAGGGATGATTACAAAAACGACCCCTGAGGTTTGGTCTAATTATCATTTTTATTTTTTTGGAATTAGGCTAAACCTCAGGGGTATTTTTGTAATTAATCCTAAGATTTACACTACATTTTTTTTTCTCCAGTTATATATTGAAGTGGAAGAGGTTGTTGTCCACGAGCTTATTCCATAAGATTTTAGAGTTTCTTGCTCCTATAATTATTTTCTGCAGATTGAAGTGGAGTTGCATCTTAGCATAGCGAGTTTGTTCTCATAATATGATCTTTAATTATCATGACGCAGATGACATGTTATTTTGATCTAACTAGACTGTGAGGATATCGAAATCTGGTATCCACATTTTTTTGTTCATAATTTGATAATTTTTTCAATATGAATGCATGGTGTTGCTGGAACTGCTCTAGAAAACGTGCAAATAAAACATGAAAATGATGGAGGAATTTGTTACTTTGGGGCTTGCTGATAGGGATGTATATAGTCTCAGCTTGGGAAAGGCTGCAATTCTGCAAATAGTCTTTCCAGGGATTTCATAAAAAGACCTTAGGTGCCCAGGATTCACGTTGCAAAGGGAATACAAAATCTGTTTGTTCACATTTTTTGGCTTATTGAGTGAAAAGCCAACTAAGGGCATTTTTTCCTGACATCCTTAAAGTTTTCCAATTATGTCAAAGTATATCTGATGCTTTTGTCATCTTTCCTCATGGACAAAGATGACTAGCTTTACATGAAGGGTCACAACTATATAAGATACAACCGAACAGGCATTATTCGGTGTATCTATAAAACCCATTTATGTAACACATGTTAGGAAAGCTTATCCTTAAATGTAACACAAGTGAATTGAACTAGAATCTATAGTATTGCATGTTATGAGGGATGCTGAGAGAAGCTTGCGCGGAATCAAATAAAAGGAGAACCCAGAAAGTAAAATTGACAAAATTTGTTGTTAGCTCTAAATAAAATGATTTTTTTTTTGTGTGTGCGCGCCAATGTTAAGCGAACAGTCACATTTTTCATAGGTGACTTCAGATAGTGAAAATTAGATTTGATATGTACACAAAGAGATGGAATGTCTTGTTTTTGCCCCTTTTTTGTGGTACGACACACATTTGAAGTGACTCTCTCAGCTACAGCCTATATGAGCTCCATTCTACGGTAGTTGCACTTCATTTCATTTTCATGTACGAATAATAACGCTTGAAATGAATGTGATATGGTAATTTATATTTTGCACTAGATGTATATGGTATTTTTGGGCTACTAGGAAAACACGCTTTTGCAATGAAAGTTTTTTCAAAAACTGGTGTTGTCGCTAATGGTTGTTTATTTGCTGATGATATTTTATCGCAATTATAATAATAATAATAATTCATTTTTCATTAATATTTCATTAATTTCACACGCTTTCATCTCCTTTTCACTGTTTCTCACGCACCCTAACCCTATTATTTCCCTAACTTATTGCCGCCTCCACTCATTGCCCATTCCTGTGCCGCCTCTCATTTTTTCTCATTGTTCTCAGTTGTTGAAAGAAAACTTTTCTCCGGAAAACCATAACAATAGAAAACCGATGGGCAAATCCGTTTGTAATTGGATTCCAATCCGACGATTTACTCCACACTCATATTTTATTAATCACTGTTTCGAAGCCTAGGCTTCCTGGTCTGAAATTGAGGGGAAATATCAAATAGGTGCTAATTAATTTGTACTCATTTGATTGTATTTTGAATAAATATAACTTCTTACCGAGGATTAATTGTGTATTTGTTCTGCTTGTTGACAGATCCAGATCAAGGAAATTCAAGTGAAGTTTTGACGGTTTAGAAGTATTCCAGATCTGGTTAGTTGCTTAAAATTGCAGCTAGTATCATCTGTATGCTTATATAAGCCTTTGTTGTTTGTTCTTTTGAGCTAATTATAAATGGGTCTTGTATAAATATGCTTGCATATTATATGTTTGAATGCTGGATGTTAATACGTGATTTTATGTGTTAAATTTACAAATAAAAAAAACTAAAGACGAAAAAACAGCGTTTTCATGTGTTAAATTTACCAGTGGGTTCTTGTTTTTTAAGCTTGTTATATGTGGAGGATTTTTCAGTTTTGTCTACTTGATCATAAATGCTTATAGCAAATAAAATCTGGATTATGTGTTTTTTTTTTCCCTTCCTAATTTTTGTTTCCCTGTTGTTCACTTGGTATGGTTCAAGTTTGCGAAGAGGTGTGTGTATGTGCTTGGATGATTGTAGTGTGTATTAAATATGTTGAATCATCATGTTGTATTTCCTTTTATTTTGACTGTTCATGCTAATTGTCAAAGTTTACGATGCATTATAAAAGGCAATTTTCCTATGGCATGAGATAAATTCAACAATTTATGTATATGTGAGATAAATACTACATGGTGTTTATGGTTAATGACCTCGTCATGCTTGGTTTTATGGTGCAGATTTTCTAGTTTCAGCTGCTGTTGCTGTATTTAAAGGCCCATCCATATTTTGAGTTATTCGCTTCGCTCAAGTGAGTATGGAACTAGCTAACATAGAGCTTATATTTTCATTTTCATTAAATAGTGCTAATAGTGTTATCAAGACAATGAAATTGTGTTGTGTGCATTAGATGGCATAAAGGCTCAAGTTGTTGGCAAGCTAATAATTGCTCTTCTTTTTATTGAAACTTCATATATAAAATGGGTTCCATGGTTACATCATTGAAGCTATTATCTGATCGTGTGCTTGTTTAAATAATGTAATTTTTAGTGATTTTTCCCTTGGTTGTTCCAAGATTAACAAACCAAATGCCCCTAATATGAAAAATCCATGTAATTGTGTTTTAGTCAGCATGCCAATGGTGTTGTGTTTGTTTGTGAATTCTTGTCCTAGTCTATACCCATTTTCTCGCTAATGGTGAATCTTTGTTCTAGTCTATTCATTTGTTGATGTTGATGATCTGTGATTATAATTTCATAATTTCAGGTATGCATTCATCATGTCAGGACGAGAACCGGTAGCCACCTGTGACGGGTTCATGCGGTGCACAGCCACCAGGAGATGATCCTCCTAGACTGCCCTCTCATTGCCAGTCGGGTAATTTAAATTATTGAGTCACATTCATTCATTATATGACATGATATATTTGAATAATTTCCAGCAATCTCCTTGGTTAAAATAGTGCCGAGTGCTATGTTTGTGCTGGATTGTGCTCCAGCAGTGCACCAAATTCTACACTAGCGTCGCACTACACACACACACACACACACACACACACACACACACACACACACACACATATATATATATATATATATTTGTTGTTTTGTTTTTTAAATTATTATATATATTTTAATTAGTTTTAGATATTGCAAGTATTTTTGTATTTCAATTGAACATAAATTAATATTAAAGTTTATTCAGTTATATATGGTAGATTTTTGAAATAATATTACAAATTATAATAATAAATAAAAAGATACTATGAGATTTTAAATACTAAACATCGAAGTTTGTATTGCCAAGTCATGTGATTTTGGCACACATGAATGTGATTTAATTTTTCTTCTCCATTGGCCCGGAATTCAGAGTCGTTTGAGGTGTTGCTACTCTCACTAGACTCCTCTACACGCTTCCTCCACCTCTTTCTGCCTCTTTTTTTCTTCTTCTTGTTTTTCTGTTGTTTGCACCTCCATTCCATGTTCCACCTTTCTTCTGGTTGTACGAGCACTTAACCATACAGTTACTTCTTTGTCCTTTCATATCCATACTGTTAAGATATTCTTATAATTATTAGTTTTCCATGTATTGTTCTTTCATATCATTAGGGATATATACTTACTTTAATTACTTGATTTAATCCCTATAATCAAGGGATTTTGACTGTACATTTACACTATAAATTCAAAAGGCTAAGAATATTCTCTTCAGCAAGTCCATACAATATTATATTCTTTCTAAAATATTTCTCTCCCCCAAAATCAAGATGGTATCAAGCTCAATCGGGAAGTAAGTAGGGCGTTTTGGCTTTTCAACGTTGTAAAGCTATTGTTAATCGAATCACCACAAGATCGAAGCATTGGCTCTGCGTCGTAATTATTGATTTTCAAAGCATTACTCAGAACTGACATCCTCTCCTGAGGCTTTTAACGTGATGGTTGTTGAGGAGAATACAATATCATAGGCAGATGCATTGATCAGTGAGGGAGAATTAAGGTCAATCAGTTGTGTTGCGTTCTCTCCTTAATATAATGCTAGTGCTATAAAAACTACATAATACGTAACCTAACCAAATATAAACTTATTGAAAGTACAATATTACTATGAATTGTTATTTTTTTTTGTATAAATTTAATTAAATTTAACATATTAATATGATTAATTATTTGAATTTTGCATTAATTAATATTTATATTGGATAAAAGCACATGTGCAATATCTTTATCAATTATAAAATAATGTAGAGGAAGATTAAATGAATGAAAGAAGGAATATTTTATGTTATATTGTCTAAGTGGAAAGTCTAGTGTAAGTTTTGCACAAAAATAGCTCGAAATCTGTACTGGAACAGTGCAATGGCACTGCTGGAGATGCTTATGTTTCGCTATATTAATCTGATTCGGAATCAAAGGCTCGACAACATCAACTTCCCTCGTCTCGAAGGCCCGTTCCCGTCTGACAGTTTCACAGCCGTCATTCGTTGCATTTCGTCTCTAAGCTTTTCCTTAAATCCCTGGAGTTGATTCATATTGAGGTGGCTCAATTTCTCAACCCGAAAAYCCCTAGCTTTCCAAAGCTGCTTCGAGCTCTTTTCCTTTTCTCTTC
>BMAC01000023.1:1012717-1032476 GCA_014905375.1 Phtheirospermum japonicum | reverse complement strand
GCACGTGGCGACGCGGGACCTGCCTTGCTCTTCGGGACCGCGGGCGGCACGACCGCCGGGCGGTATGTTGAAAGATCTTGTTTATCACGATCGTTGGCTCCAAGTAGTATGTCGTGTTCTTCCTTCCTTGAGCGTCTTCTTGCGTCGTGCGTCTTGCGTTCTTCTCCTCAAGAAATCCGTGCGCCAATCTCTAATAAAAACCGTGAATCAAGTGTAGGATTACTTGTGTCTTAAATAGACAACTAAGAATCCTAAACTTGGTAAAATTCTAAAAACAAATCCTAAACACAATTTAGGAATAATTAAAGTCTTGTGCATAAACTAGGAAACATAAAATTGTCCTAAATCTAAGTTCCCTAATTTATTTTGTGCCCAAGAAAGGCAAATAACAAAATAGGAATTATTACCAAGAATAAATTCCTCAAAAAAATCACTGTATAACTCATTATAAAGCTCTTGGAATTTTTTTTATAGTGCAAGATTCAGTTTCTTCATAGTGGTTCTCAGCTTTGACCTCTTTATGCACCATGCCAATTGAAGATTAAGTTGGTTTTTTAACACAGTCCAGACAAATCCATGTAATTGTTTTTAGTCAGATAATTTCATAATTTCTGAACAAGAAAGATAAAAACTCAGAATATGATGAATGCCATAGAGAGAATCTTTATGGAGTTTTATAAAAAAAATTAATATATTACGATGCATAATTTTATAAGAATAAATAAAAACTTCCTTTACTAGGAGAGCACTCATCTCCGTTGGCTGATTTATTCGTTGAAACATCTCAGTTTGTTGTCGTATTATTATTATTAGGAATTTAGAATACAGTTGACCCTCTTCTCGTTCGTTTTTAGTGCAAATCTCACTATCTTCGTGCAATTGAAGACGGTTTTGTAACACCGTTCTGTAGGTATTAAAATAACAAATCCATGTAATTGTTTCATCATAATGCATCAGCAAGTCTAGTGCAAAGTCTCCCGATGCAAATGAAAGCCTGGAGATTGGAAGAACAAGAGACCTTGTCCTACTGATAAACATAGTGCGCCGAGCCTTTTTACTATTAACATATTATTAAAAAATAAAGTAAAAATGATACAAGGGAGCATGAAAGTACAACCTACCATGTTTGGCTGATGCATGTGAATTCCACATGGTTTTTCATTTTTATATTGATTTTTTTAATTGATTTTCTGTTAATCTTATTGAAGAAGAGGTATAAAGTGAGATTCATCATTTGTTTTTTCCTCAAGCTTTATTACCTTCTATTCTATTATGATGATATCACTTGGTTGGCATGAGGCAAAAATAGTTATATGAAAGAGAAATTTTGATTTTTAATTCTAGAAAATTGAACTAAAAATTATGATTGTCACAATTGAAAATAATTCGACAAAGATATTATGTAGGATTTTAGGAATAAAACATTTAGCCAACTTCTCTGTGAAATGAAATATGAGTGATGTGCATCAATATTCTGCATTACCGTTGGCATTATTCATTGTGTTTTTCCTTTTCCTTTTGTTGTTTCTTTTCTTATACTTTTATAATTTTGTATTGTAATTATTTTGTATTGCAATTAATTAATAAAAATTAATATTAAAGTTAACTAAATTATACGTAGTACAAAAATTAAATATGAAATGTAACAACATTAAGAAGGTGTTTGATTAAGTATTTTAAAACATCATATGAAAAGCTGATAGATTTTATTTTAAAAGTAATTTGTTAAAGTATACATGTTCAAAATAAAGAAGCTAATAAGATGTTAAAAAAATAAGGTGGGGTGGAAACACTTGTTTTTTTAGAAGTATATAAGCTTTGAAATAGCTTCTTTTTGCACCTTATTAGTACTTTTTTGAAAAATTTACCGAACAAATTAAAAGATTTTATGAGTTCTTAAACATCTTATAAGATGTTTTGAAAAGTTTATAAGCTCAACCATTAGATTATTTGTTCGCAAGATCAATATCTAGATGCATTAATTTCCTTTCACTTTTGCCTGGGAATTTTGGAAATCTTAAATATTATGTCGTTATTTCGGAAAACTTGATTTATGTTTTTAGACTCATATTTCGACTTTCCCTATAACTTATCTAGATATGTTGTTTCTTTTTTTTTTTTCACAATGTCTGCTTTTTATCGACACAGATGTGATGATCTAAGTGCTTCTAGATAAATGTCTTCTGTTTTATGCTTCATCCGCTTCCAATTTTCTCAGTTTTTTTTAAATGAGTTTTAAGATATTTATCGCTTTTTCTTCCTACTCTATCTCTATCACAATTATCTCTATTATAATTATAATAAATCTTTTATTTTTTAATTTATCAATATATTTTGTGAAAGATAAATATTAAAAAAATATGTAAGTATATAAGTATAAGAGATATAGAGATAAACAAGAGTTTTATTTATATTTAAAATAATTATACATATTTAAAAGATTGATTATTTGAGTCAAATACAATTCTTAATTCTCTAATCTTAAACCAGAATTAATTAGTATTTACCTTTTTTAAGTTGAAATTCATGTGCACGTAATGATTAAATTTATATATTTTCACTGATACTTGGCTCGATGAGATAAAAAGTGCATGAGCTCGAATACTAATGGCTTGACGAACTATCGAGCTAATAGTATTCAAGTTTGAAGTCAACTCGATTTAGAATAGATCTAAATCGAGTTGAGCCATGACAAGCCTTGAATTATGGGGTTCATTTTATTTTTTTTATATAAATATTTCAAACTATAAAGCTGAATGTCAGACAACTTGTGGTAATCATTTATTTTCTTGTGAAATTAGTCATGCTGAATAACTTAATTTTATGACAGACCGAGCGCGAAACTGGCTTGCTGTGCGACATGCGGAGGCGGAGCCAGGAATTCTAAATAGCGGGGGCGGGTTTTTTTTTTTTCTCCATACGATATATTAATTACAAAAATCATATTTAGTCAAGTATTTATGATGATTTGTAAATATTATTTTACCTGAAGTTTAAACCACCAAAATATTAGAAGTTTCCAATACTCAATCGGCTGCCTGAAATCCCATGAAAATAAAACGATTTGCACCTTCTTCAATCATGAAAATTATTTATATTGTTGAAAATCTCATGGTATTTAGATTGTCTGCATATATCAACATATACATATCGAACATGTGGAAAGATATTGACCTCTTAAATTGTTTTGATCAATACATTATTGAAATTGAGTTTTTTCTTCTTTTTTTTTTAAGAAAATGCTGGAGTTTTATTATAATTTACAAACAAATATTTAAAAAATCAAAATCCTAAATTTTGAACTTTTCTAAAGTTTTAAACAAAAACATTGAGAAACAAAGTCACATATATAGTTCAGTTCCTTGGGCCCTAACTCTACTTCAAACCAAACTCTCTTTTCTATCTTTTCTTATTATGCTCTACTTATTTTCTTATTGAACTCACACCACTCATGTTTTTCTAACAGTCTGACTAGAGATTTTACTTGGCCCCTCTTAAGTTTTGCCACTTTGCTGTTGATGAGATGTTTTTTTAATTATTATGTACATTTTAGCTGTTGTGTAAAAATATATATTTATTTGATGCAGTGGAGGCAACTTTTTGACTACCCAAAGTATAAATTAGGGGTGTGCAAAATTAGTCCGGACCAGAAAAACCGGACCGGTGATAATCCGGTCCAGTCTACGGTCCATGAAAATTAGATTTTCTGGGTTCCGGTCCGGTCCAAACCCGTAATTTTCCGGTCCGGACCGTAATTTTCCGGTCCGAACCGGAATTGGACCGGTTTTTCAAAAAAAAATCAAAAAATTGATTAAAAAAGTCGGTCCAAACCGGTTTTGACCGGACCGGAATTTCCGGTCCCGGTCCGGTCTCCGGTCCAAGAGTCTCCAAAATTCTGGTCTACCAGTCCGGACCGGGACCGTAAATTCCGGTCTGATCCGGTTTCCGGTCCAAGTTTTTTAAATTTCAGGTCTACCGGTCCGGACCGGGACCGTAAATTCCGGTCCGGTCCGGACCGGTTGCACACCCCTAGTATAAATATATACATAGGCATATATACCCCAACATACCTCCGCCTATGATGAATCAAGAGTTAATACCTAATTTCAAAATTGATTCTTATGAGCAAAATACATCATCACTGTTGTTGTCATATCCATATTTGTGTTTATTTTTATATTTTTCTCTCTTGAGCATAATACCAGGCTTTTCAAAACAATCTAACCTTCCATAACCTAGAAGATCGAAAATATAAGAAATTCTGTCATCCAAAAATTAGTTTCACAAGTTACCAAGTGAAAAAATATCCATGCATGGATTATCAACTAAAGGTTCTTCCTTTTATTCAGATTACCAAAGAGAAAAATATACCAAACAAACAATAAAATTATACTCATGTATTACTTACACTCGACGGACCCATTTCTCTAACCGAAGCTGCTTTAGAGGAGGACCCAGGTTCGGTTTATCCTTCTGAGGGCAATGCCATTTTCCACTACTTTCCATGTTAGCAGGTGACAGAAAGTTAGATGTATCAGATAAAACCTTCCTGCTCATCTTTGCATGCTTCTGACATCTTAGTGCAGGTTTTACTCCATTTCCGAGGGACTCAAATTGAACTTGTACAGGCCTAATTAAGTTGCCAGCATTTTCTTTACTACTTTTTCTTATAGAAACAAAGCCATTTCCTCGTAGTTCAGTTTCCATATTTTCCTTCCCGATGCTTCTACTGTCGGCAGGCCTTCCAAGTGATGCAATTTCGGGTGGATTTTCCTTTTCTAGGCTATCTTCAACGCACTCTTTCCTTCCAACCGATTTGTGAAAATATTCTCCATCTCGACTGCAGAAATCTATCTTCACATCATAATCTTTAGCATATGTATTTATGTCCCCTAACTTTTCGACAGAACCAAGATCATTGTTCCCTGTTCTGTGTCCAGGCAATACTTGTTTAGAAACCTTTTCGGAAGTCAACTGATTCGATATAGGTGACATTGGCGTTAGAGCAACATTATGAACATCCTGCAAGTCATAAATAAAAATAATCTGCCTCAGTTGCAGTCCACAGAATATCATGGATCCATGATCATAGAAGTAAAACCTAGACAAATCATGCTTTAATCTTCATATTTAAGCATGGATTCATCTTTAGCAGTAACTGGGACTAATGCCAATTATTTTTTTTCCCTTTCTTTTTTTAAGAATATAACATCCCTTGCGTTAGTTGCAACATTTTCTATTAAAAATGAATTCAAGGTTAAAATATATGAAATGCATGTAGGTAGTAGAGTAAGGTTCAGTTGATATCCTAGGGTGAGGCAAAATTGTTGATTCTCAATATTTTTTTATTTAAAAATAATAATAAATATAATTGGCCAAATAAACACACCCACCTACCCACACAAGGGGACTCAATCCCGTGACCT
This sequence comes from Phtheirospermum japonicum, assembly GCA_014905375.1. Classification (NCBI taxonomy): domain Eukaryota; kingdom Viridiplantae; phylum Streptophyta; class Magnoliopsida; order Lamiales; family Orobanchaceae; genus Phtheirospermum; species Phtheirospermum japonicum. The sequence continues at coordinate 1,027,050 of BMAC01000023.1, read as the reverse complement.
CCTTCCAAAGAAAGGAGGTTGATACCACTTCTCGTTATAGATTCTCAATACTTAACCCCTCATAAAACTTGGCTATAAAATCGATTTACTCTACCATCACAAGCAATCTCAAGTTTGAGAAATAGAGTTGAAGTTGAGTGAAACAATGTCAAGGATAAAACTGCCACCAAATATATTAATACCCTTGAACATATAGAACAGGATCTTAACCTATTTCATGACTTCGAATGGAAGTGCCCTTGAAGATGGAAATAACTATAGGAGTATGGTGGATTGTACTGAGATTTCAAAGTTTTGGGCCTATCCAAATACATAACTTGATGAGATTAACAAAAAGTAATTGGCAGACAACATCTACTTTTGTTGGAGACGTATTGTCAAGGTATAACGCCCTGATTTCTAGAAACTTGGAGTGCTACCACTCACTGGGGGTATTCTCATTAAATATCCAACAAATCAACTTTGAATGCAAAATTCCATGAACATTTGAGGCGGAAGCATTTAAAATGATGGGGAAAAGAAGTACGAGATTCAATGCCAAAAACTCAAGGCTTCTGAAACATAACAAAAAAACATGTGTGTTTTTTTTTTCCGAAAAGGACTAATAAATGTTTTTGTTTGCCAAGATAACAGGTCAATCTTGGATTTTAGCAGTATTATATTTTCTTCTATGCTTATACTAGATTAGTCAATATAAATAAGTATAGTTTTTTTTTTTGTTTTTTTTTTAATTAAAGGTCAGGAAATCCCAACTCTTAACCACCCCATCCTAAATGGTTCAGGACCAGATTGGAACTGGCAAACCAGTCAACAATTAGTTTGTCTGTTGAGCACGGGCCGGTTCGGGACGTTTCACTGGTTTCGGTTCAATATGACCACCATTAAAATGGCATAACAAATGTATCTTGTACTGATGAGAAGTCTCAAGTTTGGAGAAACTTTTGAAATAAACCTCAAAGTACACATGACTTATGCTTGATAATTCACGATAAGCTGGCAAACAAAAACCCAAGAAACCTAAAGAACAATCTAACTGGACTCCTAGCTACGAATGTCAATGGATGTCACTGTTGCCGAGGAGTAACAATGGGAAAACGAAACAACCATTATGCTGAAATACAGCTGTGGGAAAATGGTAAAGCAGGGAAGAGCTTCATTTTCTATAATACCACATTAGCAGGAAAGCGCGAGGAAGAAAAAAACTCTTTTTTAAATTTCATTGATGTCATGAGTGGGTACTATACATATTGCAAATGAGATTAGCATGGTCAATTTTCCTAGGATTAAATCAAAAGGAAACAATCTATCTACGACTATATAAATGACTTGATACGTACAATTATATATCTACTGCCGAGAAATCTGGGTTTAGAACCCAATTTCCTGTATTTCTGAAGCATGAAAATTGAGTAATCAAACGAATTTATCCAACTTCTACTTCTTTTAGTTGTTAATTTTGAGACTGAACAAATCGATGCCACCATTATCTAAATCTCGATTAAGAACAAAAAAATCTGACACTCATCATTTTAAAAGTTTGAAACCAGTATAAGGACTTTAGTGTCTGTATGATTACTGACCACGGCTATGCAAAAGAATATATAACTTGATAATACCCACAGCATCCATAAACACCCAGACACAGAGGGGCGAGGGGACACACCTTGTCAACTGGTCGATAGTCCAGTTTGGTATCTTTTACCAAGTTGTTGCATTTGACAACAACGTTTGAGGTTCTGATTTGAGTGTGCAACTCTATACTTTCTTCAACATCAATGAAGCCCGCCACGACAATGTCCTTGTTATCTTGTTTGCAGCTCTTTTGTGCATTAGACGCCTTGCCATATTCCCCCACTTTATAATCAGAAATTGTAAAATCGCTTGCAGTATCCAGCGGTGATGACTCATACAAATAGCTCGAGAACCAGTTCTTAATGTCAGGAGGCTCTGATGGTATGAACAAAGAAGATATGAGCATGTTTTAGGAGCGTTGTCAATCAACCTTGTTTTAGTTTGATATGAATGGCAAGAAAAAAGAAATTTTGGAATTTTAGAGTGAATATTCAAACCAATCCTTTGTTATAAGAAAGGATTCCCAATCATCAAGTAATATTATACAATGTTGAGACCATATTAAAAATTTTGATGTGGAGTAAAAATCCCAGTCTCGCGTACCTGAAGAAAACGAGAGGGATTCTGATGATCCTGGAACCTATAACAAAATTAAAAAAAAAATGTGTAAGATACAGAACAACAACCAATCGGTTGCTGAGTCAATACTTTTGTGTGTTATGGTAGACTTACTGAGTATGTAGTGATCTAAAATCAACGTTCACACCTCGCAAGCACACACAATAAGAGACAAACTTTTCGAGTCTTCAAATTTAAAATCACACGTCATCTTAAATGTTATGACAAAAATAAAATATATTGCACAAACATACTGTAGCATTTTACAGAAAATTCAGGTATCCCATGCAAGCTAATTGATTACACCAATAAAATTTGGAAGCCAAGATGTATTACACTGACTATGAAGAGTGCATAGTTATTAACTAGCATTTACAAACTGTTCCATAATTCTAAACTCTAAAGATTAGATGTGCTAGTCATTTCTAAGAAAAACAATGGGTCAACAGAATTTCAATCTTACCATCTGCTTTGCCTCACAGTTCTATATGCAGTGCATCAACTATTATTTAACTACAACCAAGTTTAAACTGGGATATTTGTGTAAGACAGTAGGTGATGAATTTTCATGATTTTATCTTAACAGACAGGCATTCCTTTATAAATAAGGAATGTTTCCTCTACGTGCTAACACACACTACAGTAGTCAACAAACGAAACAAAGTAAAGAGCATCATAATTTGTACATGTAGGAAAGAATTCAGCTTTATCAACAGTGACTATATAGTTCAATAAGCAACGGATGAAGACTCTCAAAGCAAAGGCTGCGACGACTCTGTTCAACACCAACAAGCTACAAAGAACAATAATTAATCCTAGTTTTAATTTAAAGAGCCTACCCAAATTAGTATAATCCTAGTTTTAATTTAAAGCTGCTGTTCCGAATTAATTATTGAAATTGTATATCAACATATTTCCTCATCTTTCAATGTGTGCCCTGCAAAAGTTATTGTTTATAGTGCACAGCCAAGCATGTTGCTTCCTAGATTTTTTAACAAAATGACTTGTCCATATCCATTCTATGTTAGTGCAACATAGAAGAAAAGGCAATAACAGAAAATGAGATATTATATATGATATGTTAGTTTAACCACAATAAGTATTGTGTAGCCTTTTTCGTTTATTTTTCTGATAACAATCAAATAAAGTTGTTCAATTACCAGGGCAGCACATTTGCTATATGCAAACTCATCAGATTCATTGCACTTGATAATCTTCTCTGGTCCAGACCCATCAAGATCTTGCAGACCATCCAATGTATTCAACACCGGGGACTCGTATACGTAGCTCGGGTACCAGTTTCTGATATCGGGAGGTTCTGTAAAAAAGACACATTTATTAGAGGGGAAATGGCGATAACTCTTTCGGTCATTTCATCAAACATGTACTGGGCAACCCAAAAGCGGGTCCAGGACTAATACAAACCTGAAGGAAAATCGGAGGCATGAAGCTCTAAAGGTGGAGAAGAAGACGAAGATCTTGACATCTCTTTCTCTCAAGACACATATTCGGACGCCGGTGTTGTTTATTGTCTCTCATAAGATGGTGAAATGGCGCCATAGTTTTTACGTTCTGATTCAAATTTCCCGGGTTGTGACGGAGCCAAATTGCGCTGTTTTTTGTTTTAAACAAACTAGCTCTTCTTGCCTTGACTAATAATATAAATAAAAATAACAATGTCCATTCATTTTAAAATAATTCAATACAATTGTAAATAAATATAAGATACTACTTTTTTTATTTCAAATATTTCAGATTTTAAACAAAATAAATTTAGACACTAACTATAGTTTTAATTACCATAAATTAGAATTTCAAACAAAATAAATCGGTGCATATGCTTTTCTTCTTTTTTGTTTTTTCTAAATAACACTGTATATTTATACATCTACTAGTTTGGAAACCCGCGTTTACGCGGGCATATACAGCAAACATAAAAACAAAAAATAAAAAACTTAAATATTAAATTATAGTCAATAATACAACATATTGAAATTGTTTATTTGAGATTTTGGAAAGCTTCATTGTAAATAACATTTGCAGTCTTATTAACAATATTACCATCGTCGTCACAATTTAGCATTTTTAATTTTTTACGACTCTTGTCTCAAGAGACTGCAATGTAGAGTTGGCCGTAGCTAAAAACTGATATTGGCAAATACAAATCCACGTTGGCATCTCTGCTAATATGATTTCATCAACATCTTGTGGTGTAGGAATTTTACGATCGAGGTCAAGAAAAATAAGAATATGCGCATGAGGTAAACCGCGCTTTTGAAATGATTAAAAATCATTTTATGGCGTAGGAATTTTACGATCACGGTCAAGGAATTTTAGACCCGGTAGTACCCGTTTTGGGAACGTCCAGTGCCAAAAGAATCCGAAGTAAAGAATTTTTGTCTCGACGGATTCCTTTTTTTCGGAAGAAAAGGCGGATCCAAACAAAATCGATGAAACGAAAGAAATCCGAGTGAATCGAAAGGACAATATTAAGATTTCAAAACTGCTATTTAATTTTCGAGTAATATCAGAAACAGTTGTGGATGTTTGTATACAGTAATACATATTATATGTTTATCATCCTCCAGTCAATTTACATTTACAAATCTAAACTTATTGAATGGTTGAAATTTATCCCTACAAACTCATTTTAAGAATTATATATATATGTGTGTGTGTGTGTGTGTGTGTATATTATGTTAACCCATTACTTGTATTTATGTAGTCTTTCTAATCCCTACGCCTGAAAGAGGCAACATAATCTGCAACATACTAGTTTGAATATCTGCGCTTACGCTGGCATATATAAGAAATGCATAAAATCATAAAATTTATCAACAACAAAAAAAATATATGAAGTTTAGAAAGTTAATTATTATTACGAAAAAAAAAAAATATTATTTACTTAAATTATGGAAAACTTCTATATTAAATGTATTATTCACAATAAAATTATATTCATCGCAAAAAATAATTCTTAACCTTTTACGGCTCTTAACTCGAGATAATTAGTAATACTAAATTGAAATACAATTATCTTACAGTAATGTCATAATTATTCTTGACGTAGCGTCAATTGAACATTACAAAAATTTTAATTACATGTTAAGATTACCTTGGTTAGTAATTTCTAAGTACATACTAAGATTATATTGCAAAAATAATTTGCAGTGATCCAACAAATGATTTTTTTATCAGTTTTATACAAAAGATCGTAAATGAAAAATTAAAATAAATGATTATTTATAGATAAAATCAATTAAGTGTAGACAAAATATACTCTCCGTAAGCAAGATACTTCTACACAATAGTATAACTAACATTAATAAATAATAATAATAATAATAATAATAATAACAACAATAACAAGTATGATTTCAAAAAAAAAAAAAAAACTAAAGAATATGTTTGTTTTCATTTACAATTACATAATGTGCCCCCCATAATTCTCGAAATAACATTATATAAAATTAGTTTGTTAAAATTTTAAAAAACAAAAATAGTTCAATTATTTATAGATGAAATCAGGTTTATATATGATTTTCTAAGTTTTCTCTATAATTAATTTCGTAATTAAATCCATATATACTAATTTTCTTATACATAGTTCAATTAATTATTATTGATTAAGTTGATTTTCTATAACTAATTCATCTTTCTATTAGTTTATTATTGAAGTTATGAGCCCATTGTATGTTGAAAACTATGAAAATGTACAAAAAAAATTTAACAAAAGTGGAGTCGTGAAAAAGATATGAGAAACAAAAATATTAATTTTTGAAATTATAGATGTTAACTTGCTGCCCAAGCCCTGGTATTACGTTTGGTTGGTATGAAACATTGAATTGTGAGAGACGATGGAGAGGGTGCAGCGGGAGAGATAGTAGAGCGACTGGTATGCGAGAGAATGAAAGTTTCTAACCCTAAAAAAGCTCTATTGTATAACCTAGACCAAAAACTATAAAAGGAAGGAAATAATAGGGATTTTTTACAAAATGACACATCCGATTTTTGATTAATAAGAAAAAGACACATGGGGATTGGAGGCATAAGAAGTTAAAAAAACACATGGAAATTGGAGGCATAAGAAGTTGACAGCTCAAGAAGATGTCAACAGAATTAACAAATAGGGGTTAATATAAGACTACACGGAGAAACTTATTTTTCCAATAAAAGCATTATCATATCATTTATGAGATATTTTAAAATCCTTCAAAATAAGCTAATAATGCATATGATCAACAAATAAAGAAGTAGAATAAATATTTACCACATCGTGAAAAGAAAGGAAAAAAACGATGAAATCAACTCGCTAAACTACGTTGTTAATATTAAGATCTCAACCAATTTCTCGCTAAACGATGGTACATACACATGACTATTTGCAGCATGCAAATCTGACCTTTTTTATTTCTTCACCAACGTGCAAAAATAAACAAATTATTCAAAGTTACTTAAAAATAAAAAATAAAAACATCCCAAGCTACTACAAAAAAATCATTAAAAAAAAATAGACTTCAAAATTAAATCCAATCAACATTGAAGACCAACAACATTTATATATGGACCATCATTATGTTCTCCCAATCACACAATATAAGACTACATCAAATCCTTTCAAGAAATAAGAAAATAAATAATAAATAATTTAAATATATTTACATGTAAATAAGAAATTGATTACAAAGATATTTACCAATTCTTTAATCTCGCCAAATAAGATAATCTTCATAAAAGTAGGAATCAAACGCGAATCCATAATAATCGAGCGAACTACATTGGCACGAACTCAGCCAAAGGGAAGAAATAGAAAAAAAAAAAAAACCAATTAAATCCTTCTCCCAAAAATCAATAATAAGAAAAAATTGTTTGGAATATGCAAAAAGAACGAATTAATTGTTAGTAATAAGAAATTCTAGAACTTCAACGAAAGCCTCAAAAATGTTAGAAGCCTGGAGCGCATCACTTGGACCTGCATTACTTTTAGAGACCCAACTGAGTACACATCTCTCGTGCAATGTTCATTAAGCAAGAACAGAAGTTTATTAACCATCAATTTGAGCAATCAAGTGCCTTCGAACTTGTCTGATAGGCAATTATCACATAAGAAACGTGGGTAAAGTTATTATTCAACATGCTTGATAAAATTAAAAAAATAGAAACTATTAAGTTATTATAGTTTTAGGCTACATTGTATTATGCTCGACTCAATAGAAAGAATTAACATATCTTTCAAGGCTAACATATACATCTACAGAAAGGACAATAACATAAATTTCATATGCTGGATATAGAGAAGAAAAAAAAAACGATAGTGAGAATATCAAGATTGTACTGTTTCATGCTCGACTTAATAGAAATACCTTCTGTCTTGATACAACTTTGCAGGTCCAAATTCCAACATCAAATGCTACATATCTTTTCATTCCAACACCAATATCATCTTTCTGAAATAAGCTAGACAAAAATGAATCATTGATTGTACAATATATATCCCCTTCGACAAAAAAGTAAATATGGGCAAAGCTAATTTTCAGCCCAAATGCAACACCTCAAGAGGTCTACACAATCTATACAGAAAACATAAAAGATATAGTACAAGTCTATACACTCAAGTTATTATATACAAAAAATAGAAAGAAAAAAAAAACTGAGAAAATGATATGAATATACGAACCGTAGGAGCGCCAAATAATACGACCACTTTCAATTTTTCAGTTTTCTCTTTCTTTCTGCGTCCAAAAAAATAAAGGAAAAAAAAATATAAAAACAAATAAGACAGAATACAATCTTACTACTCATTTTCATTCTCTTCACGCCAATGTAGCCAATAAAGGAGAAATAAACTTTCAGACACAAGAAAAACTAATAAATTCAAAATGAATTGAAGTATCAAATTCATATTTCACTTCTCAATATAAACAATCGAAACCAAGTCAAAGTCCAACCTTTTTTAAACACAAAATTAGCTTCTCAGTTAATTAGCCTAATATTTAGGTGACTACCACTACAAAAAAAAAAAGTTTTTTTCGAGGGATTCTTCCCTCGATTTTGGGCAAAATCGAGGGAAAAAATCCCTCGGAAAAACCCTCCTCGGAAATTTTTTCTGAGGGAAATATTCCCTCAGAAATATTAAACCGAGAGAATTCCGAGGGAAACATTCCCTCGGAAAAATCTCCGTGCAACCCTTGGAAAACCCGAGGAAAAACTGAGGGAACGCTCCCCTTGGTATACCGAGGGAACGCTCCCCTCGGTATGCCGAGGGTACGTACCCTCGGTTTTTCCGAGTGTACCGAGGGAATGTTTCCCTCGGAAAACCGAGGGGAGAGTTCCCTCGGAATAACGAGGGAATTTATTCCCTCGGAATACCGAGGGCTGTGTTTTCCCTTGGTATTCCGAGGGTAAAATATTCCCTCGTTTCTTTGATATTTCCGAGGGATTGTCCCCTCGGTTTTAATTTTTTTTATTAATTTTTAATTTTCAATTTTAATTTTAATTCCTGTTCAATTATTAAAATTCCCATATATTTGAAAAAAAATCATTAATGAAAAGACAAATAAATAAACCAATTATTATAAAAATATTTGAAAATTTAAGAATTATTACATGCGTTCGAAACAGTAACAAAGTTATTGGAAAAATCAAACTGTCCTATGGATGGGGAGGGGGGTACTGCTGCTGGAAACGAGCATACATTTCAGCCATCTGGGCATCCATCCGTGCCTGAAGTTCCTCCTGCTGCCGACGCTCCTCAATACGTTGTCGCTTTTCCTCTCGTTGTATTGCTGCTGCATCGCCTCGATCTTCACCTTCTGAGCCTGGACCTGCGCCTCGAGCTCTCTGACGTGGGTCCTATCAGCCTGGGAGGAGGTGGAAGAAGAGCGGCCCTTGAATAAACCCTTCGTAGCAGCCACCACCTTCCCATACGCGTCGGTGCCGTAATGCCGTCCCTTGCTCTACCCGACGACGCCGAGGAAAACCCGGTGCTGGTCAACCTCGCTACTCCCCTCCTGGGAAGACGCACGTTCCTGTTCCTGGGTCAGCTGTCGCTCGTACTCCTCCTGAAATACAACTCGTTATTAAAATTATACTTTAAAATCAAAGAATAAGTTAAAAATAAGAAAGAGACTCACACTAATAAGACTAGATCTCGTATCGATAAACGCGCCGTCTTTCTTTTGGTGCGTACATAAAAAAAGATTGTAGCACTTAGCCAGCGCACCCGTCTCCCGCTCCTGTATCCAAATAGAATTTTCAAATAATTAACATTAAAATTAAACAGATAAATATTATATTATTATAATCTAAAATTACTTACGATATCCAAAGCATAATCGATAGTAGATCTAGCTGCCTCCCCCCCCGTGTGCTTCGACATCCCAGTACCCGGCCCAGCAGGCTCACTCCTCCTGTTCTTGCTGCACTGCTCAGATTTGGCCTTGTTCTCGGGCTTATCCCACTCGACCTTCCAAGCGCTAGTTGAGATGCATGATATCTAAGATGGTATAAATTATATGTTATAAATAAAAAATTCTAATTTAATAAGAAAACATATAACAGAATCGTTTATCTAAAGACCTCCTCGGGGATGTAGTTCGGCCTATTACCACCATGGGAGGTAACATACTGCTTATACTCGTTAAGCTGCCTCCCGTAGACTGCCCGATCATCGAAAAAAATACGTCCTGTATCTGTTCATAACTATAGGCCTCCGGGTTCCAATAACAAAGTTCCTGCAAAATAAAATAATAATTACAATTCAATTGATACATATGATTGTGTTTTTACGGTAAATATTAACAAATTTGGACATAAAATAATAATTACCTTAAACATATCCCACCAGAACACCTTAACCTCCTTAGGGACCGCCTTATAGCACCACCCGGCGGGATGGAGATCCTTCTCAAAGATCATACGGAGTATAGTGGACACCTTGCCCCCTCTGATGTGCAGCCTGTATTCAATTATTTTTTTTTGTTACAAATAAAATTTAATCATAATGATAATTACAATTTTAAAATCATTGACTTACTTACTTATTCCCTGCAATATAAACCTGAACTCCACCCCTCTGCGGTGGGACCAACTGCCGTCGTGACGAGGTCTGTGATGTACCCGCGTCGGATGGGGTCTGTAAAGGTGTATGCGACATCGGCGTCGGGGTCTGCGTCGAGGTCTGATAAGGTGTCTGCGCTGGATGATCAGTACCAAGACCCATGTAGTCGGTGTCGAAATCAGCTAAACGATTAGCCGACCCCATATCTGATCGACCCACACTACCGGAATCTCGACGCAACGGCATCTGATAAAATTATTAGATAATAATACGAGCATTTTACAAAATACGAGTATATATTATACACCAAACGTATTAATAAATCCAAATTAAAAAAAAGTAGTTATAAAAAAAGTGTCTTTTACAATAAGAATAAATTACATATATTTCAACAAAACTAATCACTTTCACTATTAAAGGTATCACCAAACTCATCTTCATCCGTATCTTGATCTGTATCTTGATCGATAAGTAACTCTTCTTCTGTATCATCATTTGTCTCGTTATTACCAAGTTCCTCCACGTAATTATCATTGAGGTCGTGCAACTGAAAATCGACATCGTCGAGTTGAATCGGACTGCGTGTATCTATAGCTTCCTCTTGAAATGATTCTTCTGATAGAGGCTCGATAAACTCAACATTTGATCGCGCCTTGATTTTACACGTTGCCCACCAGTCCAATTTGTCTCGTCTCAAACTTGGGTATCCACAATAGTATACCTGTGCAGCTTGGGAAGCAAGTACAAAAGGTTCATATCGATTGAACCTACGCTTATGATTGATATCGACAATCTTATAATTTGGATGGACTTTTGTGCCTGCAGTTGTTGGATCAAACCATTCGCAATTGAACAATAGTGTGTGTTTCTCCGTTCGGCCGGTGTATTCGAGCTGCACAATTTCTATGAGACGACCGTAATAATCATATTCGATTGCCCCAATAGTTGACCCTTTAATACATACTCCACTGCTCGATGTTGCTTTGTTAGATCTGTGCTCCAATGTGTGAAATCTATAACCATTTATCTTACATCCGGTATACGTTTTCACACATCTTGATGGACCCTCAGCTAGACTCCTAATGTTCTCGTCGATCACATTGTTCGAACGATCTCTAGCCTATGATATTGACAAATTATTTTTAATTTTAGAAATATAATATATAAATAGATACCATAATTATATGATATGCATCTCGGTATCGAACGTCTTACATAATGTTTGAACCAATTGGCAAATTCATTTTCCAATTGTTCGTTGATCCGATCATCATTAATGTTTGGGTGGAGACGCTGAATGCTCTTCGTGTAAATACTACATATAATGTAACACAATTGAGGAAAAAAGTATTAGTCCATTTATATATATGTATAAATTGAAATTATAAATTAGAATGAGTATTCATACCTAACATATTCTTCGACCTCCACACAATTTAGCAATACGTATATCCTTGTATTCTTTTTAGCTTAGAAATCTTTTTCCCTTTGTACCAAACGTCTCTCCACATTTCTTAAATACCGAGGGAATTTCATCACCTTCATCCACACAATTCTGAAAAGTCGTCATTTCTAGGCAAATTTATTCTTTTAGTTGAAATGTGATCTTCAAAATAGTACGAACTAAAATTAGATGCCTCGTCGACCAGATATGCGTTTGCTATCGACCCTTCAACACTCGCCTTATTTTTCACTCTGTTCTTTAGTTTGCGAAGATACCTCTCGAACGGGTACATCCATCTATACTGTACTGGGCCAGCAATTCTCGCTTCATACGCAAGATGAAAGGGCAGATGCTCCATCGAGTCAAAAAAACTTGGAGGGAAGATCAGTTCCAGTTGTCACAATATTAACGGAATGTCACGCTCAAGTCGACTAATATCTTCGGTGYGAATGACTGTTGATGTGAGATCTTTGAAAAATAAACTCAATTCGGTTAGAGCCTTCCACACGTTCGGAGGAAGCAGTTCACGAAAGGCTATTGGTATCAACATCTGCATGAATACACGACAATCATGACTTTCGGGTACGAGATTGCCTTTCGGTACAATCTCCTTGATTAATTTACTCAATTGATCATAACACTTTTGAGACATGTGATTCTCTGATTTCAAATTCATGAGACGAGAAACTAATGACAACTGAGTATGTGCTTCGCACCCCGGATACAATGGTTGATTTCCAGCTTTCAACATGTCGTAAAATCTTTGAGCCTCAGCATTCGGCGACTCTTCCACATTGGCCACCACGTCAAAGTCGGAACCAGCTGCATCTTGAACCATATTAATGTACGCGTTTGATGATTTTTCAGAAGGGATGTCAGAGGGTCCTCCAGCATGAAAATCATGATGGCGTCCAGAGGTGGCGAGCCGAGTTTCTCCGTGGTAAATCCATCTATAGTAATTCGGCACGAACCCGTGTTTCACCAGGTGGTACTTAATCTCATCGACGTCCAGGTAGATTCTATTCCTACATCTACTACGATTATAAGGATATTTCAGTCTCTTTTCGTCCTTATGAGCGGAATGTGCTTCCGTAAATTTAATAAAACTCTCAAGTCTTTCCACGAATTTTTTACTTAAAAATCCGTCATTGATTCGCTCGTACATCCAACTACGATCAGAACTCATCCTAACATTATACGGTTGTCAGATTTTTTAGTGTTAAGCGTGTTCTAGAATTAAAGAAGGTGGTAAAATTTCGGCAGCATTGCGAGGAGAATGAGTAATTCGAGTTATAATTGGTAAAGCTTCTATCCCATTAAAAAACGTGACATTTAGTAGTATGAATTATCTTAAAATATTCATTTTTCTTAGATTCAAAATTTCGGCAGCATCTCCCCTCAGTTCTCGTAGTGCACATATATTTCAGTGCACCCGATAACAATTAGAGAGATGCAAAAATCAAAATTTCAAAACTAAAAAAAAATATACACATAAGATAACCATACTACAAGTCACATTCTCAAACTGTCCAAAAATGGGACAATTCAAAATTTAGTATCAAACTCTATATTTGATACTAAATCTCAAATGGGTCTAAGGAATATTTGAATAATTCAAAACTTAGTTTCAAATTTTTCTATATGATATTAATTCTCAAACAGGTGATCTATATGCATCGCGTCACTTCGCCAAGGTTCCAAATAAGCAGTTACCACCGTCACATTTTTAAAAAATATTTTGAAAACTTAAATAAAATCACGTGACACCCTATCACGTTTTTAGAAAAAAAAATTGAAAACCCGCTATTGGAGGGACAACACCTCCCGGCCGGCGCCGTAACCCACGTCAACATCCGACGGTATACAACCAACAACACCAATGACAATAATAATATATATAAATAAATTTAAACCCCGGCCGATCACCACGGCCTCCCATGCATGAACAACATATATACAATATAATGGGTGCATACATGCATATATCACAATATTCCTAAATTGGACCCTAATTAATTGATTATTACTAAACTGAACCCTAATTATGTAATTATTCCTAAATTAAACCCTAGTTATGTAATTATTCCTAAACTGAACCCTAATTATATAATTATTACTAGATTGGATCCTAATTATATAATTATTCCTAAATTGAACCATTATTAAATGATTATTCCTAAATTGAACCCTAATTATGTAATTATTCTTAAATTAAACCCTAATTAATTGATTATTACTAAATTGAACCCTAATTAATTGATTATTCCTAAATTGAACCCTAATTATGTAATTATTCTAAAATTGAACCCTAATTAATTGATTATTCCTAAATTGAACCCTAACTATTTAATTATTACAAATTAAACCCTAATTATGTGATTATTACTAAATTGAACCCTAATTGTATATTCATTCTAAATTGGACCCTAATGTGAAATTAATTGTAAATTGGAACCCTATTTATATAATCATTTATAAATTGATCACTAATTACATAAATAATTCTAAATTAAACCCTATTTATACAATTATTTATATATTGAACCCTAATTACATAAATAATCCTAAATTGAATTAATTCATACAAAAATTCATCTTAACCCTAATCCCTAAACAACAATTTTACAGAAAATATAAAAA
>BMAC01000023.1:934913-1004766 GCA_014905375.1 Phtheirospermum japonicum | reverse complement strand
TCGTTAGCTGATCTTTTCAACCGAGCAGAGAAATACATCAACGCCGAAGAAATGTCCAAGGCGGGGGCAGAGGATGAGTGCGAATCCTTAGAGAAAAAAAGGAGAAAAGATACCAATGACGTTAACAAATGAGATAAGAGGCAGCGGGTGTGGGATCGACTGTCTATCACCACCAACTCGACAAAGGAACGGGCCGCTCCTTCACGGTTTGAAAGGTATACTCCTCTGAATGCCACTAAGAGTGAGGTTTTAATGTACATTCGCGAAAAGGATTACGTTAGATGGCCAGCGAAGATGCAAACCCCGGCCAACAAACAAAATCAGAATAAGTACTGTCGATTTCATTGTGACCACGGTCATGACACAGATGAATGTGACACTCTAAAGAATGAAATTGAAGATCTTATGCGAAGGGGGTATGATAAGCGAGAAATTGTTCGGTAATTGATGGTTTAATTCCTGTGTTTTTATGTGCTTAATATTCTCATATATGTTTATTTCTCGCATATTTACTATTACGAATGGAGGAGCACCAATTGTATATTTCTTCTCTATTTTGCAGTGTTTGGTGCTATATTAAGTGAGTGATATTCCACAAGGAAGTTGAAAGACGAGGATCAACGGAACGGCGAAGAAAAATCAAGAATCAGGATGTTGCATCGATGACGCGTCGATGCCGAGGATGGCTCGCGTCAGTCGACGCGATGTGCGGTGTGACGCCGATGGTTGGCTCGCGTCAATCGATGCCATGTCAACGCTCACTCTCTGAAGCGTCGATTGGAAGGGCGTCAGTCGACGCCATGTCAACGCTCACTCTCTGAAGCGTCGATTGGAAGGGCGTCAGTCAACGCCCATGCAGGACAACGCGGGTGGGTGATGCGCGTCGACGCCGAAGGATGGTTCGCGTCAGTCAACGCCGACGCGGCAGAATTATTTTAGGAAGAATCTTGGGCGGCAAGAAATAGGAATTTTATATAAACTCGACCCAAACTCGTCAAAAACAGACTTTGACACAATCCTAGGGTTCCAAGGCTTGAAGAGGGGATCCCAAATCACCCAATAAACAAGAGCTTGAAGATCCAAGACCAACAATTCAAGATCTAAGCTTTCTTATCTCTTCCCTATCTTATAACAATGTTTTATTTCTTTATTTTCTTGCTATTCTATGAACTACATGAGTGAGTAGATTGTTTTATCTAGTTCTAGGGATGTTGAAACCCTCGTGAAATTATGTTTTAATTAATTTATGCGCATTTCTTTCGTTCTTCATATGAGATTGCTTGTGTTATCTTGTTTACATATCATGATTGCTTATTTTATGACATGATTGCTGAATTCTTGGTTTGGATTGGCCACCTAGATTAGGAATTTGGTTATCAATTGCTAGAAAGAGAACTGCTTTCCGTTTAATTGTCGTAGTTTTGATTTCTCTGAAGCAACTAATGATCTCGTATCATTAGGGGTAATACAACATAGGTTGAATAAACCGAGCTTATGCGTTTAWTGCTTAGATTAACCTATTTGCCTAGATATTAATGCTGTTGTTGGGTTGAATCTAGAGAGCTTATTCTAGGTTATTCAATAATTAAAATTAATTAAAGAGCTTATTTTAATTGAGTAAACGGTAAGGGCAAATGTGAGTAGCAGAGCTTATTGTTACTTAGGGTTTTTAGTYGAATGTGAAGAATGGACTATGATATTGTGGTTGGTTAGATGAGTGGAACGAGGGTGGAAACGGAACTAGGACTGGAAGCTTTATTTATTTCTTTCGTTATTTAATTGCTTTATTTAGTTATTTAGTTAGTTTATCATCTCTACCGCCGTTTGTTATTTTATTTAAATACGAATAATCACAAATTAATCCACACTTCTCGTGGGATCGACCCTTGCTTGCCACTGCTACTAGTTAGTAGAGGAAAGTCAAGGAACTTTATAAATATTATTTTTGACGCTTCAACGACGATCGGTCAGGGTACCTTGGAAATTTTGTGGCAAACGACCAAGGTAGCCCCAACCACGACGAAGGCAGTCGAGGGAGCGTAGCCCGAATGCAAGGAACCCAAGGGAACCAAGCCCGAGGAGGAACAACCCACCTACTGGAGGAGTTATCAATGTCATCATAGGAAGTCCCTCTGGAGGAGAGAGTAACTCGGCTCGCAAGGCGTATGCAAGACAGTCTCTGACGGAGGACCCACGGGGAAAGAGAACTCGGACGTCAGACACGCGAAGGACATCTCAGACAGAGGAGCCTATTACCTTCACGGAGGAAGATTATGGTAAAATTCTTACCCCTCATAATGATGCCATGGTTTTCACTTTGACCATAGGGAAATACGAGGTGAAAAGAGTTTTAGTGGACAATGAGAGCTCGGCAGATATACTTGAAGATCGACAAGAAATTGTTGAAGCCAGTGAAAACGCCATTAGTTGGGTTCTCAGGTGAAACGGTGGAGCCAGAGGGAATAGTAACCCTCTCTGTTACGGCCGGCCATGAATCTCGGCAGACCACCGTCATAATCGATTTTCTGGTTGTGAGAGTGCCTTCAAGTTATAACGTGATCCTTGGAAGGCCCGAGTTAAACAAGATGAAAAAGCTATTGTCTCAACATACCACCTGTTAATGAAGTTCCCAACTGACAGCGGAGTTGGGCGAGTCCGAGGAGACCAGGGGATGGCGAGGCAGTGCTATGTCGCGTCTCTGAAAGGGAAGATAAAAACGCAGAGACATTGACCATCGAGAGCTTAGAACTCGAAGGGAAACCCCAGAAGTCGGGCGAACCAATTGAGAGCCTTGTATCTATTCCGCTTTACAAAGGGAACAATGACAAGGTTGTAAAGATAGGGTCCTTGCTAGATGAGGACACTACGTTAAAGCTCGTTCAGTTTCTAAGAGAAAATGCAGACGTGTTCGCATGGAGTCCGTTAGACATGACAGGGATCGATCCGGGAGTCATCGTTCACAGACTTAATGTGAATTCTGACTTCAGACCTGTCAGATAGAAGAAGAGGAGCTTCGCACCAGACAGAATCCAAGCTATCATCGAAGAGGTAGATAAGCTCCTTGACGTCGACTACGTACGAGAGGTCGATTATCCAGACTGGATATCAAATGTTGTCCTCGTGCACAAACCCAATGATAATTGGAGGATGTGCGTGGACTTCACGAGCTTGAACAAAGCGTGCCCGAAGGATAGTTTCCTTCTCCCGAGGATAGATAAGCTAGTGGATGCAACAGCAGGGTGCGAGCTCCTCAGTTTCATGGATGCCTTCCAAGGATATCATCAGATTAGAATGCATCCGGATGACGAGACCAAGACCTCCTTCGTGACCGAGTGGGGGTTGTACTGCTACAAGGTCATGCCCTTCGGACTGAAGAACACAGGGGCAACATACCAGAGGTTGGTAAATAAGATTTTTAAAGCTCAAATTGGGCACAACGTCGAAGTATATGTGGACGACATGCTAGTGAAGAGCCCATTGGCTAAGAACCACATAATTGATCTAGCGGAGACCTTTGCGGTACTTAGGCATTACAAGATGAAGCTCAACCCTAGCAAATGTGCTTTTTGAGTAACTTCGGGAAAGTTCCTCGGTTACATGGTAACCCAACGAGGGATCGAGGCCAAGCCGTAGAAGATCCAGGCTTTGATGTACATGAGCCCTCCCCAATCAGTGAAAGAGGTGCAAAGGCTCACAGGGCGATTGGCTGCCCTTAGCCAATTTCTATCAAGGTCGGCTGAGAAAAGTTTACCATTCTTCAAGATTTTGAGGAATGCAAAACAATTCTCGTGGTCAGATGAGTGCCAGAGGGCCTTCGACGACTTAAAATCCTACCTAGGTTCACCTCCGCTCCTAATAAAGCCACAGCTTGGAGATATCCTATACCTTTACCTCGGAGTTACAGACACAGCGGTGAGTTCAGTGCTAATCAGAGAGGAAGATGGAGTGCAGAGGCCGATTTATTATGTAATTCAGGTTCTTGGAGGAGTAGAGCTACATTTTTCGATGATTGAAAAATTCGCATACGGCATTGTGGTCTCAGCTCGTAAGTTGAGGCCTTATTTCCAGGCTCACACAGTTGTGGTGCTCACAGACCAACCTCTTAGACAAATTTTTCAGAAGCTTGAAACTTCGGGGAGGATGGTGAAGTGGTCGATCGAGCTTAGCGAATTCGACGTGCAATTTCAACCGAGGCCGGCCATCAAGGCTCAAGCCTTGGCCGATTTCATAGTGGAATGCACTACCGAGTGTGGAGAAGCTATATACACAGAGCCCGAGGTCGACCCAAGTGATATCGAGAACCGCAGAGGTAACCTCTGGACCTTATATGTGGACAGTTCATCGAACTAAGGCGGAAGTGGTGCCGGCTTGACCCTGACCAGCCCAGAAGGGTATGTTTTTTTATTATGCCTTGAAGTTTGATTTCAAAGTATCAAACAATGAGGCTGAGTACGAAGATTTGATCACGGGGTTAAATATTGCGCTGGAACTCGGAGCAAGGCAGGTGGAAACATGCAGCAACTCACAATTAGTGGTCTGCCAAGTCAACGGAGACTATGAAGCCAAGGATGAGACGATGGTTAAGTATCTTACAAAGGTAAAGAACCTCCTGCCTTAATTTGACTATTTTGAGATCCAGCAAGTTGCAAGGGCGGAGAACGCAAAAGCCGATGTATTGTCTAAGCTACCTACATCGCCGTTCCACGAGCTTATCAAAAGAGTTCCAGTAGATATCCTTCCTCGGCGCAGTATTGAAGAGGAACAAGTGTTAACCCTGGATCCCGAGCCCAGCTGGGTCGATCCCATAATGGATTATTTAAAGAACGAAGTACTTCCCGAGGACAAGCAAGAGGCGAAAAGAGTCATGCATTGCTCAACTCGATACACAATCATAGGTGACCACCTGTATAAGCGATCGTATACCATACCTTATCTGAGGTGCCTAAGCCGAGCGAAGCAAACTATGCCCTTAGAGAGGTACACAAAGGAGTCTGCGGCAATCACTTGGGGGGCAGAGCCTTGGCGCAAGTGGTTATGCGCTAGGGATATTATTGGCCAACCCTCAGACAAGACGCAACAGATTTGGTTAAGAAGTGCGCAAAATGTCAGAGGCATGCTAATTTTCTCCACTCACCCGCTGCGCCGATGACGTCAGTGTCTACCCCATGGCCCTTTGCTATATGGGGAATGGACATTTTAGGACCATTCCCACGAGCCAAGGGACAGAGAAAGTTCTTAATCGTGGCCATCGACTACTTCACGAAGTGGGTTGAAGCCGAACCGTTGGCCTGCATCACTGAAATGCAAATCAGGAACTTTGTGTGGAAATCCATCGTTTGTCGATTTGGTATCCCCAAGGCACTCGTTACTAATAATGGAAAGCAATTTGATAACCACTGTTTCCGGGAGTTCTGCGAAGGCCTCAGCATTGATCTGAGGACAACCTCGGTGACATACCCCCAGTGCAATGGCCAGGCAGAGGTTACTAACAGAACTATCTTGCAGGCTCTAAAGACACGACTTGACGATGCCAAAGGCATTTGGGCAGACATCCTCCCGGAGGTGTTGTGGGCTTACCGAACAACTCCGCAAACAACGATGGGGGAGACCCCCTTTAGCATGCCGTTTGGCTCCGAGGCGGTCATACCCATTGAGATTGGGCTTCCAAATGCTAGAATCGAGACTTTTTGTGTGGAGGATAATGTCGAGGGGTTGAGGGCTAACCTCGACCTAGTCGACGAACACCGAGAGCGAGCAAGGGTCAAGATGGCCGCGTACCAGCAGAGGGTGGCCAAGTACTATAAGCAACGCGTAAAGTCGCGTCACTTTCGTCGGGGAGAGCTTGTCCACAGGAAAGCCCAGTTCAATTACCAGGAGAAGCACAACAAACTGTCGCCCAACTGGGATGGCCCTTACCGAGTCAGTGGAGTGATTAAGGAGGGTACTTACAAGCTTGAAAGACCTCGGTGGAATACTCATACCTAGGACTTGGAACGCCGAACATCTGAGGAGATACTATCACTAGAATAAGTATTGGTTTTCCTTCAAGTATCTCTCCTTCTAAAAATAAGTTTTACGAACCAATCCTTTGTCACAAGGATAGTCTTAATTTTCAAGTTTTATCTCTGAAAAATAAGGTTTACGAACCAGTCCTTTGGCATGAGGACACTTAATTTTAAGGTAGTTGGGTTTAAGAACTAGTCCTTTGTTCAACGACCGCCGTTATTAATGAAAGAGTTGCATTTCATTTTCTACATGTTACTTTCTTGAAAGACTCATGCGATGATAAGATTGCATTAGACTGCAGTGGACAACCATTGCTACTAACAAAAAACAAAGGTTAAGGGATTGCAGTGGACAACTATTGCCCCCATAACCGAAGGGCTGCAGTGGACAACCATCGCAGTTAACAAAAAATAAAGGTCAAGGGATTGCAACGGATAACCATTGCCACCATATTTAGCAGAATGCAGTGGATCACCATTGCTACGAATAAGAGAAATACGTTAATAGATTGCAGGGAATGACCATTGCTACCATCGTCACACTTAAAAGTTGATTAGGGAACACTCGAACGTAGCAAAGGAGCTCCACGTGAGCCAAAATACAATAAGAGTCTAGAAAAAGTCACAACACAAATAAAGAAGCTCCATAAGAGTAAGATTACAAGTTTGTCCTATGAATCACCAAGTAGACAAAGATAACAGTTACAGGGGACAAGCGACGCTACTCATCCACAGGCGAGGGAGAACCCTCAGCCGTATCCATGTCGGTAGCAGGGGCACCAGAAGCAGATGCTGGCGGACAAGGAACGAGGCGTCCGAAGTCAATCGCTGGAAAGTAGGTGCACGCCATCTGCTTACAGTCGTCGAATCCGTCGAGGTAAAAATCCATTTGCGCCTCCTCGGCAGCATCGGCGGCTTCCTTGGCACTCAGCTTCAACGCCTCGTTCTCCTTGCGAGACTCCTCCCTCTCCAGCTCAACGGAAGCGAGATGCCGTTGTAAATCGGTGACCTCTCCCTCCAGGTGCTTGACACGCCCTTCGCCTTGTGCAAGCTCCGTAGCAAGCTCCATCACCCTCCAAGACCCGTAATCCACCTTTGCTATCAGGCCCTGGTGGGTAAAAAGTTGCTGCAAGAATAATCAGGTTAAAACACACACAAAAAAAGGGAGAGAAAAAAGGAACAAGGAGAGAATAAATAAATGAAACGAGTATGTTGCAGCACACCTGGGATAAAAGGGCGTATCCGTCGTCCGCCAAGCCCTGAAAAGTGGCGTCTGTAGCCGCTGCCACATCCCGGGGATGCATCACATGGGACATCATCTCTATCGCGGTAACTCGTTTCATGATAGTGTCATCCTCGCTGACATTCCAGGAGGGGCAGAAACGGACGGGGATGTCAGACCCCGCGCTACAAGATGCCTTCTTCCCGGTAATAGGTGAAGGAGCCCCCGACGACTGTCCTATGTCCGCGGTGGGTGTCAAAACCGCAGAGCCCAGTGCCAGCGACCCCCCAGGAAGTATACGAGGAGCCCTCCTACGTGATGGACTTGAGGCCTGTCGCTGAACAGCCCTGGCAGCAAGCTTATCTTTGTTAAACTTCCTTGATTTTTGCATCTCCATGCCTGCAAAATGAAGGATACACATCAGAGTCAGAAACATAAAAAGGAAAAAAGGACAGACAGACGAACAAACATACTTGGGTCGTCGATTGAGGGTGTGCAACGATGGCTTAATCCTGCCGCTATCAAGTTTCTCTCGTTAACTAATGCCTTGAAGCTAACGGGACCATGACTAAGAAGGGCGTAAGCAGTGCTGTGCTCCGTGGAGTTTAAATTGGGACATCGAGGGGAGCGAACGACGTCGCTCCACACGTTGGGAAAGCCCAAATCACCCCCAGAGGCAATAACATAGAAGAACTTTGACTTCCAGTTCCTATTGCCGTTCGAACACTCGAGTAATAGCCTGGTCGTCTTGTCAGACGTAAAGTACCAAACGCCCGAGCACCCGGGGTGTCTTTGGATTTTATACATTTTTGAAAATACGGAAGAGCTCACGGGGAGCGACATCGAGGATGCTAAGGTAACGAAACCAATGATAACCTTCCAGGCATTGGGGGCAAGTTGAGCAGGACAAACGTTATAAAAACTCAAGATCTCACAGATGGAGGAGTGCAGTGGAAATCTCACCCCAGCACAAAATATATCCTCGTACAAGCAAAGGGAGAAGTGGGCGCCATACTCAAACCACCATCCTCGGGGCCGAGAACATATCACTCCCAATGTGTAGGAATGTAAGATAGTGATTTGAATCTTTCAACATCTTGGTAAGTAAGAGTCGAGACTACGTCTTCAGGGTTAACCATCGAAGTTTTGGGCTGGCCAACCGATCGATAGCGGTCCGCCAGGGGGGCATTATCCAAAGGCTCGTCTGGATTCTCGGACATCGCTAAAAAATGAAAGTAACATAATAATAAGACTCAATTGCGGTTGGAAGGGCTAGCTTATGTACCGACGACCAATGTGGAGGTCACCCTTGTTAAGGCAAGGGTTGACTGACCAAAGCGGAGGTCTCCCTTGTCAAGGCAAGGGTTGACCGACCCAGACAAAGGTCACCCTTGTCAAGGCAAGGGTTGACTGACCAAGACGGAGGTCACCCTTGTCAAGGCAAGGGCTGACTGACCAATGCGGAGGTCACCCTTGTCAAGGCAAAGGTTGACCGACCCAGGCAAAGGTCACCCTTGTCAAGGCAGGGGTTGACCGACCAAGGCATAGGTCACCCTTGTCAAGGCAAGGGTTGACTGACCAAAGTGGAGGTCTCCCTTGTCAAGGCAAGGGTTGACCGACCCAGGCAAAGGTCACCCTTGTCAAGGCAAGGGTTGACCGACCAAGACGGAGGTCACCCTTGTCAAGGCAAAGGTTGACCGACTATTGCAGAGGTCTCCCTTGTCAAGGCAAGGGTTGACCGACCAAGGCAGAGGTCACCCTTGTCAAGGCAGAGTTGACCGACCAAGACGGAGGTCACCTTTGTCAAGGAAAGGGTTGATTGACCAAGACGGAGGCCACCCTTGTCAAGGCAAGGGTTGACTGACCAAGACGGAGGTCACCCTTGTCAAGGCAAGGGTTGACTGACCAAGACGGAGGCCTCCCTTGTCAAGGCAAGGGTTGACCGACCCAGGCAAAGGTCACTCTTGTCAAGGCAAGGGTTGACTGACCAAGACGGAGGCCTCCCTTGTCAAGGCAAGGGTTGACCGACCCAGGCAAAGGTCACTCTTGTCAAGGCAAGGGTTGACTGACCAAGACGGAGGCCTCCCTTGTCGGTCACCCTTGTCAAGGCAAGGGTTGACTGACCAAAGTGGAGGTCACCCTTGTCAAGGCAAGGGCTGACCGACCCAGGCGAAGGTCACCCTTGTCAAGGCAAGGGTTGACCGACCAAGGCAGAGGTCACCCTTGTCAAGGCAAGGGTTGACTGACCAAGGCAGAAGTCTCCCTTGTCAAGGCAAGGGTTGAATGACCAAGGCAAAGGTCCGAGGACCAATACAGAGGCTCCCCGGGACCTTAAAGACGTCTCCTAAGACAAAGCAAAGGTCCGAGAACCAATACAGAGGCTCCCCGAGACCTTTGCAAAGGTCCCCGGGACCTTAAAGATGCCTCCTAAGACGAAGTAAGGGTCCGTAGACCAATACAGAGGCCTCCCGGGACATGCACCAAGTCGTCCCCGGGAAGTACAGAGGTCTCCTATGTGAGTACCAAGTGCCTAAACTCTAAAATAAAAAATGACTACACTGGTGAGCAGCTTTGTGACAGAGGAGCAGTAGAAGTAAAACATACCTTGAGAGGAAGAAATTTGCAGAGGACCAAAGGTATGGTGCCACAAGGGGGGGGACAAAACCCAAGAGACCTCTCTCTCTCTCTCTCTAAAAGACTTTGAAAGTGGGGAAATGCAGAGAATTTTCTACTATGGGGGACTTTCATAAGCACGAATAGCAAGAAAGAGTTTTTATATCCAGATACCGGGTACTCAAATTAGACCAGTGCAAAATTCATCTGCAAGAGTCCGACGGATATCTTTTCAGCGAGAGATACTTTTTGTACGCGTTATCACTTACGCGCACGAAAAATGGGGGGCAAGTGATGAGGGATAAATATGTCATTTTACACGTGGATGTGTGAAGCTGTGAAAATTGGACACGTGCACTATTAAATTAGAAGTCGATCAACCGACGCATGGTGGACTGGACCTCCGTATCACCTTTGCTTACTCAAGGGCTGACCAAACCTCTGTATTACCTCTGCCACCCCAAAGGCCCAGTTGGACAGACCACTGTCACCCTTGTCACAAGGCCCAATTACGGGATGACTCCTTTGCCAAGTTAGGTTACCAAGGTCTCCTTGGCCTATAAAAGGCAGACCTTGGCCAGGTAAAAGAGGAACGACCTCTGACTCACGAATTTCACCTCTAAACTAGGTATAACTTAGGCATCGGAGTATCTACCCCTGGGGACGACCCTGGGGCTCTTTTTTGCAGGCATTCGAAGAATCAAAGGCAAAGGCCTCCCGTGTGAAGATCCAGGCAAAGGCTCGCGTGCAGATCGAAACGAAGGAGAAGGCAAAGGTCGCTCGTGTGTGAATTTAAGGCTGACGTCAGACCTCTGATTCGCCACGTGTCCTCGGATCCAGTCCTTCATAAAATTGTATCATATATATATATATATATATATATATATATATATATATATATATATAGTATATATATATATATAAACAGAATCTAACAATTACACATTACCAATCCAGATCGAAGAACAAAATTAATCCAGAAATATGAATTGAGATTGATTCAAATACCAATAAATAAAAATCATAATCGATCTTGGATCTAATAATTGATATTGAGATCGGATTGAAAAAAGAACAAAAAAATATAATCAGATCCAAAAAACATGAGATCTAATCTAAGAAAATTTATTTGTAAATTATCAGATCGAAAAAACATAATACCTAAAAAACGAAGTAAAATAAACACGAATCTATACATAAACAAAAAAGAAAAAACTTAATCGAAAAGAAGATAATTAAAAAAAAGAGAGTGTAGATAAGCATGGTCTTGTGTGTGAGTTTTGTTTGCTTCTTCTTCTTTTTCCTTTTTTTTTCTTTCTTTTTTTTTTTTGCGGCTATGGATGAGAAAGAGAGACAACAAATAGACTAAACCCTATATTTGTAATGAAAGCGTGAAATGGAAAAAAAGTGCTATTATATACCTGGCCAAAAAATCCTTAAAAGGTAGCTTTTTAAGAGAAAGCATGAGGAATTTCTACGTCAAATTTTGATGGTACCAGACAACGACTCATTAGAATCAACAACAAGTTGACACATCAGCCATGTGTCAACAAAATTAACAAATAGGGTAGATATTAGTATTTCCGAGCAGCAAATTATAATTTCACATTTTTCTTTAGTTTGTGGCATATGTCATAAATTGTTGATGTGTTGTATTATCGAAATTAACCGATAAATTTGCCTTTCGGCATGTCGCCTTTTAGTAATTTAGAGTCGGTGGTGGTGGGTATTAGTCAATTCCAATGGATGATATTTAATTCAATTTTCTATAGAATTGAAGGTATGTAGCCTCTCTCTGTATTTCGTGGTATTGCTCTTTAATTACCTAATCAGTGAAATTAGCAATGAATTGTTATCTTCAATAATTAAATGTGATCAGAGATCATTTATTCATATAAGCTAACTAAGAATACTGTGCACTATTTTTAGAATAGAGAATTCTGAGATCTACCCACAAGAGCACGAGATTGATCGTATTGTGGCAAGCTCTTCTCAAATAGTATCCTCGAAAAAGATTAATCGGGATAGACGTGATATTTGTGCTTGTAAAATGAAAGAGAAAATAAGGAAAGAAAAAGCTATTCTAAGCACGCGATCAATTTGTTTGAGGATTTGGTTTTTAGAAATTAAGACAAAAATAGAATTGAAAATAAGAAAGAAAGGGGTCTATGGCACTAGACTCGTCTCCACAACTAATTAGATATTTTATCGAGTATTTATGTGCATAAGAATTATCAATCCCAACATTAGGGTCGTCAATTCCAACCTCAATCTGATTTAAATCTGACGTTGATATCACCTTTCGTTATCAATCAACATCTAAAGGCAATAAAAAGTTAATCATATAATTAATTTTGCAAAACAAAATCATACAAATTGAGATGTGCACAATAAACTGCTCAATAACTTGTCAATCGATGACTTTAAACTAACCTAGGTTCTAGACCAAATAGATCTAGACTAAAAACATGTAAAATAGAAAGAAATCAATGAAAGAGCAAACAAGAACAATTAAATTGTAATTAAAATCCCTAAACATAAAACTAAGAAATAAGGTATGAAATTAAGCAAGCAAACTTTTAATTGAAAATAGATAAAATAGTTAAAAGGTTCAAAGATTTAAAGGAAATAACTAGAAATGAAGACGGGATCTAGAGAATGGTTAAAAAGAAATTTGAAGATCAATAAAGGCAATTAAAAAGAAAAGCAATATTAAATTTAAAACAATATCTAGAACTCTTGTTTGTCACATAACAAGAAAGTCTAAATCTGGCCTGAAAAAAGAGTAGATATAGGACATAACAAAACAAGCAAAAAGCAATTAAAATGCATTTAAAAACAATTAAAAGAGAAAACTTACTAATTTTAAACTAGAGATCTCCAATCATTATTCATCACTTAATAAGAAAAATCCAATCTTCAATTGAAAATGCTTGAATTGAAATCTAGACCTAAGAGAACAAAAACTAATTTAAAACATAAAAAGATGTACTAAAACCTAGTTTCATAAATGCTTGAATTTGATAATGAAGGAGATCCTCATTACATAGAAGTCTCATAAATCAATGGGAGCAAAAGGGACATTTCCCCCGATAATATCTCAAAAATCCTAAAAATAAGGCAGTGATACCGCAGACGCGAGTGTGCACCACTTGTGGCCGAGTGGTCGAGTAAGGTGCATAATATGTGGATTGGTCAGGAATTTTGAGGCTCTTAAACGCCAAATTAACTAAGTATGTTCAAATATTAAATGTATCCCTTACTCTTTCCTTTCATATGAAACTCAAATTATATCAAAAGAAATTTTATGCAGAGAGAATGGCCTCCACACCAAGACCTGTCATACCTGGGAATTTAGCATGATGTTTTTCACTTCCAGTTGATTTTTGACATTCTTAACTTACGAAGGCTAAATGGTAAACATGAAATTTGTAGATATCTCTATTAGATTTTTAATTATTTAAAGCAAATTAATTATCACTAGAGGCTAGGGAGTTATAATCAAAACACAACAACGGTTGCATCCAGCGAGCGAATGCGTGGGTTGACAAAGTAGATGGCCGCATTTCTCATCGCTTCTGATCAATATACCATAGACTCATCAACACTTGTTGAGTTTGTCGACTTAGCTTGTCTCTCGATCTCGGCCCTCTCCCACTTTGACCAAGTTTGACCTAAAAAGATAAAATAACATAACAAACCAAGAAATCCGAGAAAAATATGAAAAACACTAAAATGATGAAACAAGCTACAAAAATTCAAAATAATGAAAAACGACACAAACTATGACTCAAACTAAACTAAAACAGGTAAACGAGACACAAAGCCACATGAAATATACATACAAATATGTACAAATCACAAGCCTATTTGGGTAAATTGAAAAGGCCTTTAATAGATTTCTTACTTATTCGAATTAGCGTCAGTTTGTTGGAATGATGTTTTATACGGTGATGATTTCTATTGATGAAATACCATACTAGGATAAATTTATTATCATTCATTATTTTTCCTTCATTATTTATGGGGAGCTATTATGGGTCCATCTATTAATGAAACAACAAATACATAAGATATTGTGATATTGTGTTTTCATGATTTATAAAAGCAGGAGAGAAATATAGATACGTGTATTTATTGTAATAAAATCTTCTAAAAGAGCATTACAAAAGATGAGCGGCAGGCATAGGCGCTTGGGATCAAGACAAAGCCGAATCACGGGCAACACAAGTATTGAAAATATATAACTACATAGATGTGGAGCTAAGAGAATGCGTATGATGGTATTCTTGTGCATAAGACTTCCAAACTGAAGCCGACTTCTGTAAATTGAGAATAAAAGTAACTTAGTAGTAGTAAGTGACTGGCTAGATTTTCTAACATGGAGTTGGTTGTAGTTAGTTACTGTACGGAGATGTGAAATGTCCAAAGTATCTAAATCACGAGAACATTGCTATATTATTTATTTGTTTATTTTTGTGACAAGTTATAAGTATCCTAGTTTGCAATTTGGGATTTTGGATCTTATGATGTTTGAATTGAGTTTTCTTGTAAGATTAATGATTCTTCGTTTTCATTCAAGAAAAGCTCTTAGTTATAAGATTACCACAATCAGTATTAAATTACGCAAGTAGTAATCACGGTAATCTATGATTACCACAAGTAGTAATAATCTAAAATTACCAAAACCAGTAATTAGATTACAAATCTAAGATTACCACAAATATTATTCACAATATTATCTCAATAATAAGATTACCTCAACTAATAATTTAAGATTACCATAAGTAGTAATAATATAAGATTGTCATAACTAGTGATTAGATTACAATCCATGATACAATTAGTAATTAGATTACCACAAGTAGTAATCAAAACACCATCCCAGTAATAAGATTACCAAAACCAGTAGTATAAGATTACCATTGTTCGCTATTTTATTTAAACTGTAACTGTAAGTGTACACTATAGATGTAGAATATGATGAGTAAGGTCGTATACCACAAGGATAAACTAAAATAAAATCAATAAGTAATAAAATTATGATAACTTAATTTTACATAATCTAATCAAATGAAAGATGGTTTTTGTTTTGTTATAAATTAACGACGATCATGAAATAAGAAGTAAGTAAAATAGTTCTAATACTTTACCAAAGTTAACACAAAGTTCAAGACAACGAGGATTAAAAATAGAGAAGGATATTCCAGGTTTTTGATTCAATAAGCATTAAATGTAATTTTATTTCAAACAACCAAGTACTGGTTTCAATTCAAATCAATATAAGTCGATCACAAAAGTTGCATAATTTTCCTCTCGAAGAAATTACACTATAGATTATAAGTATAAAATTTTTTCTCTATTTGAAATTAGACTTCTCTAAAACGTTCAAAATATTCTTGACTTCCTATTTAGTCTCAAACCTCTCGGTTTTGTTTATTAAAGTATTTTATATTCAATGGCCTAATAGTGAATCTTATCTCTTGATTTCATTAAGACTTGACAATCATATAGGTGATCAACCAATTACGATATAATTCATCAATTCAAGAACACAAAAATGGTGAAAAGATCATACTTGATTATTAGAAATTCAAGAACGTCAAGAACCCATTGTTTCTAACCCCGAAATATGAATTAATTATATACACATAAACCATTCAATATCAAAACATATCATCAAACAATCCATAATTAAAATACAAATTCAAAATGCAATATTAAACCTGAGAATTTCTGGATTGACGTTGTGTTCTTCGCGTTCTTCCATAAAGCTTCATTCGATTCTTCGTTTCACTCTATCTTTGTGTAATATATGCTCTCCAGCCTCTCCATTGTACCCTAAAATGATTCTCCATCTTTCCTTATATAATCGAATCCATAAAAGACATCATAAAATCAGAATTAATATGAATATTAACTCTCTCACGCATGTCGCGATTGGCGTTACGGTCGTGACCTGGACCGCAACCCTTGAATTGAAAATCAGCACATTATCTCGGATTGGGTCGCAGTTGAGGCATTTGATCATGATGTTGACTTTTGACTCCGGGATATTTTAATTTCGTGGGCCAAACACTGTTCTTGAGCTTGGACTCCAAAACTCCATTTTTTGAACCAAACGACAAGTCTTCACTCTTTCAAGCCCGACTCATCCCAAGAATACCATAAATCAATTCAAATTCATAAAAAGTGTCAAACACGTAATAACTTCCAAATAATATGAATATGTTGAAATTAAGTTGTTAACTTCCAAATAACACGTAACACCTTGTTCCGGTCTCCTTGGTTCTTCATGTCTTCTTTGTCCTTTCGCCTTTGCCTGCGGGGGACCTCCCGGAGGAGATATAGGCAAGGCATGTCTCTGTTCCCGAGGTACCTATTTTTTGATCATTAACATCACTTACAATTTGAGTTAATAAATATTTTAAATATTTTGTTCCTATTATGCTTTCAAATGACTGGGTTTTTATTAATCGGTCTATGTCCTCATTCAGATGTCGGCACATTTTCGTGGAATATCCATAATTATTATGGAACTTGCAAAAGTTATGATATCTGGTTGGTGGCTATCTCCTTGTAATCCTCTGGTCACCTAATGGAATTGGGCACCTCTCTCTCCATAATTTTGAATACCCTAGCTCGCGACATTGTCAAGGGTGTAAAATCTGGTTCCTCCTTCCAATTTCTTCCATCACTCCTTGCCCCCCACTCTCCCTTCTATGTCTGGCTCCATGATTGCCCTTACTTGTCATCGTACCTCCCTTCTGGGTTTCACCCTCTTTGTTTGCGGTCTCTCCAAGTCCCCGATCTCTCTCTCAAAATGTATCGTATCCTCCTCTTCTGCCTCTTCTACACGGATGAATTTCATACATCGATCTAACACCTGCTCGAAAGTAAATGCAGGTTGCTTGGACAATGAGGTTCTTAATCCCAATTCGTAATTTCTGGTTTAGTGCTCCTGCTTTCATGCCATCTATTATTGTGGGTATTTCCAAGGTAGCTCTGGTAAATTTGCCTATGCACTCCTTCAAAGTTCCCTGGTCGCTGCACTATTAAAAAGAGCGGCATTGCTATTTTTGTGTGTGTCATCACACTAGCAAATTGTGTTTAAAAGGCCAATTTTAAAACTTGAAAGCTCATGATCGTCCCCGGGGTAAGCTGATGAAATCAATCCTACGCCAGCCCTCGTGAGGTAGACAGAAATTCCTTACATGCCACAGCGTCCACATACTGCCACAAGGTCCCCTCGTTCTCAAAACTTTGAACATGTTGGATAGAATCAGACAATCCTTTGTAATAAAAGTCCAACCCTTTGTACCCCCGAGGTAAAACTGCCCTCAATATCTGTTCAGAGAATGGATGGTCTCTTGACTCCTGTCGATCTACTATTGTGACCTGCCTTTGAAGTGCTCGCACTGGCTCTTTCATGTCTCTCATTGCCCGAGATGTTGGTAGCACCTCATCCTCATATTCTCCATCTCTAGTTTTAAATTCTTTTATTGGTATCTCATTTATGTTTTACCGCCCAAAAATTGAATGTCATATCTTCTTCCTCCTTTGACGAATACCTCCTTTGAGGTCGCTTCCTTTTTTATACTCACACTAATTCTAGTTCAAACATCCATAGTTCTTTCTCTTTGCCCTTTTTTTTTGGCTGGAGTAAGTGGTTTCGACCTGTATTCTTCCTCCTTATCCCCTGTAGTCGCAAGCTCTACCTCCTCGTCACTATTGTCTACCCCAATCATGATTTTTTCTAACCTATCGATGGGTACCGCTTTGAGAAATTTTCGAAGCAATCCTTTATTAATGTGACAGACCCTCTCTTTCGGTAATTCTTCCAACTCATTAGTCCTCATATTGTTCTTCTTTTGTTTTATTATTTTGGAGGGATTACTCTTGGCCCCCAGCTTCCTACTTTTCTCTTCCTTCTTTCTTAATGGTAGTGTCTCCATGGTCAATTGTTCTTTCGTATTCCCCTGTGGTGACTTACCACCTTCAGATCACGCCTCTTTGTCTTGTTTCTTATTCTGGCTCGCCACCGCTCTAAAGTTCAGAACTTGTGGTGTTATGTTTCTCCCCTTCATGACTTTTTTAGCTTATTTTCACGTCTTTCTCTCAATGACTCGTTGTACCTAGTATTCCCATAGACGGCGCCACTTGATGCGACTAAAAAGATTGGCTTACCAAGAAAATATGTCGCTGCTCTCTGGACTGTCTTCACCAACTCTAGAGACCTGTAAAACAAAACCTAAGCCGGACAACCCCGGTATAAGCCATTTGATGCTTAAGTCAGTAACTTTATATGGTGATAAACGAGAGCTCAAAAGTATGAATAAATCAATTTAAAATAGAAGTGAGGCATGTGTCCTCTTTATATAGACAAG
This sequence comes from Phtheirospermum japonicum, assembly GCA_014905375.1. Lineage (NCBI taxonomy): Eukaryota > Viridiplantae > Streptophyta > Magnoliopsida > Lamiales > Orobanchaceae > Phtheirospermum > Phtheirospermum japonicum. The sequence continues at coordinate 986,539 of BMAC01000023.1, read as the reverse complement.
AGACGTGTTCCAATCTAGATTTTTCGTCTCTTATTCACATCATGATTACATAAACAACCTACCGACTTATAATTAGGATTTTTTTTCCTTTTTGTTGAGTTTCCATATATAAGTGTTAGAACTCCCGTATTTTATTAAGTTATCATAATAATTATGGGCTAAAACCATCTCATACCTTCAACCCGCCGGGGACCATACCATACCATACCAGCCCGCTGAGGCCTTATCATAACCATAAAATCCAACTCTTTCAGCCGACTTGATTTAGAGATAGTAGTACCATTTCGCCTTATAAGAGTTCGACAATTCCTTAAAAAAGATCGATTTCCCCACCTAACTCGATATTTATACTGACTTGAATATTTGAAATCATACCAAATAGACTACTTTTCGTCCCTCTTAAACTCAGTTCAATTCTTTTAGTAATTAGAGTTCGTAAGCAAATACGTTGTTTTACTATATACATTTGCACAAAATATATAAGAGATAAAATATGACTAATATTAATAAAAATGTTGTCAAAAATATATCACTATCTCATGGAGCAATCATGCATTTGAATGTAAATGAATTGGTGAAACATAAGGTACCTATCAATAATTACTTGCTGATTATTTTTATCTAGCATTTCCTTTTCTTTTCTAAAGGCAGGACCGCAAGAGCATGATATTGATGGGTGATTGATTATGTATTTAAATTGAGGATAATCATATTATCAATATTGTATTGCAATCAACGATATCAGAAAACCCTCTCCTAAATAATGAAGATTTATAGATAACCTAAGAATTGACTACCCAAAAATCGCAATTAGATAAAAACAAACTATATAATTAGTATACAAAAAATCAATGGTTATATTTTTACTAACGTTTCGTAGCTTATCTCCGAAATTAAGATAAGCTCTCAAAATATATTACAAAATAGAATGCTCACATTTTAAATAAATTTAACCAAAAATTGTCTAATTAAGTTCCATCCATGCATGTTCACTTAATTCAATTTCCTCTCTAAAAACCTCTCTAGTTAACCATAGTCGTCATCATTTTTTCTTCACACATCTTTTGTTCATAGAAAATAGAGGAATCAATATTATTATTCTTGTTATTACTAATATATTAATACTAATATTAATATTATTTATTATTATTATTTACTTTTTACCCGTCTCCTCTTAAGAAAATCATGTATTCTACAATCTCCTTAATAAGTTGGGTTTTATATACTTAATAAGTGGTGTTTGATCTAGTTTTATGTTTGTTCGAAAGATCCAATCACCCTATTATTCAAATGCAATTAGTGAATTTTCATGAGAATTTGTGATTCGTACGAGATTTGTCAAACAAGTTTTGTATCAACTAATTTTTATTTATATTAGTTTTACTTTTGCATGCCTTGTGGATCTATTTAATAATTTATTTTTATTAGATCTTATATTTTGATTGAGATATCATTATTGTCAATCAGTAGTGTAGTGGATGTTTTCAACAACATTAATAATATAATTAAGTTATTTATTTCAATAAAATAATTCAATAAGATTAATACCCCACCATACAAAGCAAATACTCACATTTTATCCTCTTGGCTCTTGCACAAGAACAGACAACATGTACATCACCACCAGATATTAGAAAAAGAAAAATTAAATACTACGACTTATTAGATAAAAATAAGAAACACGCACACAACTAAAAAAATAGGCCAAATGGCTCAAATTTGACGCGACTTATTTGGTTGATCCTCTCTTCCATTTCGGGCGTCAAATATGTCCTCCAATCCCCAACCTCACCTTTCCTAAAAAAGGAACTGTTTGGCACGTTCAACAAAATGGACCCACTCTTATTCACCTCCAAGTTCTTGAGCCTCTCCAAACTACACCTCCACAAAACCTCATCAACTTCACTTTCATCCACAAATGGCCTCCCTAGAAATTCAGCGATCTTCGAAACTTGTCCCTTGGGATCACATTTCAGCTCCTCATACTTGACAAACAATATTTTACGTGGCCTTTTCTGACTCTCACGCCAATACTCAATCACGTGATCGAAGAACGGCCCATATTGATGAACCCCATCACAAAAGCAATCGACCGCCTTTTCTAGTGGGAACGGGTCCCGGTCCGGCCTTAAAACCTTGTTGAAAAAATGCCACATCGAGATTAGAGTGTCCTTAGGGTTTCGGGCAATGTACACAATTTTGCACTCGGATGAGTTCTTGGCCGAGTCCGGGAGCACCGCGTATGGTAGATGCGTGTGGAGAAGACGGGGAGGTGATGATGACGTGCCGTATATATCAACCATTAGGGTTTTGGTTGAGTAAATCGTGCTTTCTATGGTGGGCACGTGGAAATGAGGGTTTTCGGTTGTTAGAATATCGCGATCGTGCTTGTTAGGGTTTTCATGGTTTTGGTGTGTGCTACTTTTGTTTTGCATGATGCATAGGGATAGCGCTTTAAGCCACGTGGTGCCTGTTTTCATGGTTGACGCGAGGAGGACGTCATTGTCTCGGGCCTGGAAGGTTGACCTGAAGGCGATGGCAGGGTTTATGAGATTGGGCTCGAACCAATAGCCTTCCCATTGGAAAATGTCCATGGCTTCCCAAAAATGCGCTTTTGGTAGCTCGATTAGCGATGGAGTAGTTGAAGGGGATAAATCTGGCATGTGTAGTGAGGATCGATGGTATTTGAGAGATTGATTAAGAAGAATTATAAAATGAGTGTGTTTTTCCCTTTGAGGTTTGAGGGTTTTGGGCAAGGTTGTTTTTATAGTTATTTTCAAAATATGGGGACATGAGCGATGGAATTTTCAAAATTCTAGATAATTTAGTCTAATGTATTTTATATATTGTTCTTAAATATAATAGAAATTTAAAGTTTTATTACATTATTATTATGTTTGAGACTATCATAAACCGACTGAAGTTGTTGACTTCAACAAATGTTTTATACCTATGTTACTAAATATTACAATAGCTTCAATTTTAATTCATTTCACAATCATGTGATCGTTCACCTTTTAAAAAATAAAAGAAACAAGTAGCCCAAAACATTTTGTCCGGTAGTGCTACTTGTAATACTTAGAAACGTTAAGCGATGCATGTAATTGTGCTGAGTTTTGATTTAATTGTTTGAATGAGATGTAAGAGAAATCAAACTTTAGGAGATTTATGTAAAAAAAATTTAAATCTCTCAAACATTACCCTATTGAGTCGTAATTTGGGTTGTTCATTTTATATCTGAAATTTAATTATCTTATTTGTATAATTATATCATACTTTCATTATTCTTTTGGTATATTGTGAATTGTGATATTTTTTTATATTAATTGAATAGTGTTTCATATGGTGAATAAATATTTAAATTCAAATTTATTTTAGTAAAAATACTTAAATGTAAATAAAATTAGTTTTGTTAAACAGGCTAAATTACGGTTTGGGTTCGGACTACTCAGTGAATAAAAAGGTTGAGTTCGGATCCAATATTTTCACACGAATAATTAAATATGTTGAATTTGAGTTTAAAAACTTTGACCCGTGAATATACCAACACAAACCCGGACATGTAATTTAAAGTTGATACATCAAAGTTACGTACCAAGAAATGATGTACCAAAAAGTTATATATAATAAACCCTTTGACGCATTATACATCATAATAATAAGTAATAATAAGTGATTAGGTGAATGTGGCTTTCACATAATGTCAGCAAAAATATGAGATATCTTATATTCAATTTCATGTACAGAGATAGTGAGAGCAACTAATTAGGAAAATACCCTTCAAATTTAAGTTAATTTATAAAAACAGCTTTCAAAATTAGTTTAATTATATGATGCACATAAACTTCTCGAAACCATATGATTTCTTATTATATATAATTGTAGTTTGAGATTTGACTTAATTAAAAGTAGACATTTATTATAATGATGATATATAAATTTGGTGCTTAACTGACATCCCCACGACATACGCAATCGCCCACTCCCCAGGCATACATAAAGTACCACTCACATTTGCCCTCCACATTTTTGTATCTCCAACTCTGAGGACGATATGTAATTATACAAAACTCATTGCACTGCGCTTCTGGAGTCTTCGTAATCAGTTCACATTTTGACGTCCAACTACTTAATATATCTGCCAATTATTATTTTTAATTAGTACAACAATCCAATATATACATGCATATTGATTATGTCACTTTATTTTATTCCATTGTCTATTCCATTTTACTAAATGAATGTCACCAACGTATTGTTAAGATAAATATATATTTTATTATCGACTCGAGTTATAGTAAAGGGCCTATTAGAGAAAGAGTTTCGTACGTACCGGCTGAGGTTGGAAAAGGAGCAACAACCAGGAGAATAAGAGCGGCAAGTTTGATTAAAATCATTTTCATTTTTATTTGACCTATTTTGCCCAATTTTTTTTTTTTTTTCTTTTTAATGTCAATTTAAGTAGTGTTTGAGGGATGAATTTCTTTCTACAGTTTTAAGGATGAATTCCTATGCATCTGATTTTGTCTTCCCATATATGAAAATTAATGTATCAGTTGAGCTCGGTCATTAATGCATCATTTAATTGATGCAATTAATGTAAACAATGTTTTATAAGTTTTAACTTTATTTTCGAAGTTTCTTATAGTGTTTTTGAATTTTTTTTTCTTAAAACAAACTATCTTATTATTTTATTTCGAATTCAATTGTGCAAGAACGTTACCAAATAGAATATTAAGCATTATTTTAATTTTAAATATTTTAAAAAATATTTTCTTATTAGAAAAATCAGATTATTTTGTAAATAGACTTCACATTGCACGTTGTATTACTTACTTATTGATCAAAATAATTAAAATGATATTCTATAAAAAATGAAAACGTCTTTTACCATTCATCTAGGCATGCAGACTCGACCTATTCCTATTCGCATCCCGTCTTTTAAACCTTGAATGTGCAAGAGTTTTATTTTCTTTTGTCAAATTGGCTATATTAGTCTTCTAACTTTTGAATTTGTGGATCATTCTTGTGAAAACATCTCCTTGAGAAAAGTACTTTATTCCATAAAAGATACTTCTTCCATCTCGTTCTATCCATCGCATTTTAGAAAATTATTTGTCACATTCACATTTTTAAAAGAGAATTAATATAACTTTTTACTTTCCCAATAAGAACGAAATGTTACTTTACTAATTTTATTCCTCCCTTTGTTATTTCATGCTTTTAGTTATTTTAAATAAAAGAATATTATGGTTATTTGATACTTATAATAATTATTTTTCTTAAATTGCGTGAAATGGTTAATCACGATTAATATAATAAGATTGAGAAAGTAGGTAAGTAGACAAAAACACGAAGATTAAGAAGATATAATAAATGTAATTGAGATTGTAAAGTTTTTGTTATTCTTCCTACTCTACCTAATTTAACTTTTTAAAAGTTCAATAATAAAGTAAATTAAATAGATGTTGAAGGAAAAACACAATTAGTGTGTCTCCGTCAACAAGTAGCTGATACGAGATAATTTAGGTATTTATTATCTTTATGTGTTATGAAAACATGTATAAAGGGAATATTTGGTGAATAAAAGAATTATAATTATAATGTCTTATTCTTTTCTACTTTCCCTTTTTCACGTATCAGCACGAAACTCTAACATATTGAGAGTGATTGACAAATAAGACTACATATACCAAAAGAACAATTATACAATTGTCGTACGTAGAAAATCTAACTGCGCTGAAAATGTGAATAATCATTTTTTGGCGTTTGAACTGTTAGATCGCGCTTCAACTTTCAGAGACCCTCCGAGACATGTCAAGGCAGTGGAGATTGAATTATGAGATTTGAGGCAACATATCGAATAAAGCATGTTTTATTTTCGGAATTTCCTATGCAATGTTATTTAAAACAAAATTGCGGACAATCAAACAGTTGAATCAAACTAAAGATTGGATATATTGTTTAATACATATAAAATTTTAATCTGAATGGTGGAGATCTGAATCTGATTTATGTACGATCCGATTAATCTTGAACAGAGATGATTCTATATTCCGTAACTCTCTGCTAAGACTTTTTAAAAATGAGATTACTTACAATCTAATTGTTAAATGATTCTGAAATTCGGATATAGTGTTTGAAACATGTAGAGGTTAAATTTGGATGGTAGAAATCAGGTGTAAAGCTCTCTATCATCAGAAGAATGTCGCGGAATGTGGAACGTTATGTACAATATTGGAAAATATGGAACTTTGCAATATTTTAATGATATTCATAGTCAATTCTCTAATGATTTTTGAGGCCTCGTATTGACCTAATTTTATATTGGAAGTATATTTAGTTACAAGCATTCAATGAACTTTGAGATGCCCTATAAATGAATACTTTGGGAAGTTATCACACACTATTTTCCGGCCCAAGCATTTAGTGGAAATAAATTTTTCTGCTTGCTAAAAATTGCTAATGACTTCTAAAAGGATTGAAACTCAAAAATTTTCTTACCATATGTGAAAAACAAATTCACATAAAATAACAATGAGTAGTTGAAAGACACAATCTCGCTCTTTTTTTTTTCCACTTGAGCAAATATATTAATGTACTTATAATGTTAATTATGACGATTCGTAATAACAATGTTAGACCTCTGGATAGAAAAACTTCTTGAGGATAACTATGGTCGGTATGAATAGTGGACATAACTTCAAAGTAAAGGGGGAGAGACATGTTGTTACCTACTTGTGTGGGAATAATGAACCACAAGGTAAGATATGAAAGGGATCGTGATATTTATTGGTCGTGGTAGAAGTCGTGGAGGTTTCTCCCAATAATCTTGCTTAGTCAATGGATATTCTATATTTTGATTGAATGAAATTTTTTAGTTTCTTACTATACAAAGAACTTTTGAAAGTATAACGAACCATTCTTATTAGGCAATTGTATTTGGTCATAAATTTATTTTGAGATAAACTTATGTGATGTGGCCTGATTCAATTTAGTTATCTTTGACTTATTGGTAAATTTTGGATTTCATTCTAAATCAATGGATATAATTAAGTTTATTTAACACACATTTACATACAAGATTCAAGAGTAATACTATTAAAATATAATGTAATCACATAAAGCAAAATATTAGAATGAAAAGTATATCGTTCAAAAAACTCTGAAGAATGTGAGAATTTGTCAAGAAATAGATAATTATTCACTGAATTGATAATTCATATGTGACTAGAGTGATTGAATCATCCTAACCAATCAAATGGTGAGAAACTGCCAAATTCTTGATGCCTAGTGGCACATTGATTAAAGTCATAAAAGCTCAGTATGCACCAAGAGCCAAACGAATCTTGCTAAGTTTAATGATATTCATGTTGATGATTATCATTGAGAAATACATTATGAGAATGGAACTATACCTTTAGTTTATGTGGAAGGAGGCACGTCTTAAAGAAATTAGTGAGTCAATTTAGTAATCTATTTTGCTATTATTCTGATTGTTGAATTATAAGATATGACCAGCAATGACACTAACTCGTTCAAGTTTTGACACAAGTTTTGACACGACTGACATGGATACCTTGGTCGTGATATGATGACCCATATTATACGAAGTTATCATGGACATGTTTTATTTTGAGTGAAACACAAAATAAAATAGAAATCTGAAGCACAATATAGTGTCGATCTAGTGATGTTCAATTAGAGCCAGTGCATTCTAAAGTACCACGAGCACTACATACATTCACATCTCAAAGATACGTCACTCTTTTTTTTTGAAACTTGGTCCCTAGAGAAATATTATGCTTGAAACCTTCATATACTAAAGATACAAAGTATAAAATTCAACTTTTATAATTGATAATAGGTGATACATGTTGTCATAACTATTCAAAATGCGGATCATTCAAGTATTTTATAATTTTGGCTAATACTTCGACATTTATTGTTCATAAAATATTGCATTTGTAAAACTCATACTTAAGATAAAAAGTATAAAATTCAATTTTTATAATTGATAATAGGTGATACATGTTGACATAACTATTCAAAATGCAGATCATTCAAGTATTTTATGATTTTGGCTAATACTTCGACATTTATTGTCCATAAAATATTGCATTTGTAAAACTCATAGCACACTTGGTATGATTGAGGACTCACCACCCTTACGAAGCATCTAAGACTTAATGTTAGAGAGTTTATATTAACAGTATTTGATATCTACTGCATGTAAATCAAGATTGATGTGGAGCATATTGTACCCCTGATGTATATATACAATAAGGTCTCAAAAACCACACTGACAAAAAGTATATAGATGGTGACTAAAATAATATTTATGCGCACTCATATTTTTGTCTCTGCATGGGCATGCAACTTTTACTTATTCATTTATGAACCTTTACTAACCAAATATTATTACATACCGGCTAGTAATTGGATATAATGATAATTCATACCTACACATATTTGGTTGTGCGGTATACGTGCCTATTGCGCCCCCCACAACGCATTCATATGAGTTTTCAAAATTAACTATTTATTTATTTTGGATATGAATCTCCAACAGTGATTCGCTATTTAAAACTTTTTACAGATGATCTCTTTACCGCAAATTCGCGGATTTATCATTTTAATAAGGCAGAATTCTCTTCGTTAGAGGGAGATAAGAAAGAGTATTTTCTAAACGGAACGACATGAATTATTTTGCACTTTGTCTCATTCAGATCCCTGCATTTCATAATGTAAAGTGAAAGTAAATTAAAATGAATAATGGGTCTTCAAAGCATATGTGATTCGATTTCTAAAGTGATAAGATCATATATACTAGTTGCAAATGTGTTTGCAAGGTTAAAGTCTCCATAAGAGGCACAATGTCGCAAATTGAGGCATTGCAACCTTACTTAGAGGAAGTGCGATTGAGATTGTGACTCCAAAAAAGAATAGGGAGTTATCACTTGGTTTGATCAATACTCGCTCAAAGAATAAGAGGGCAGGTACGACACAACTTCAATTAATCATCAACAAAAATAAATTCTCTCATGAGATTATCTCTGGTTATACCTATGTCCATGAATCATTACTGAGGACAATTCCAGAGAATAAAAAAATCTCAATGTACTATGAGAGTTTATATGAGTTGATGAAAAGATTTTCCACACACATTGATGATGTATACATTGTTGATCAATGAATCATAGAGCACGGTGATATCGAACCTTGCTCTATTGAAATGTCAACAAATAGCAAGTTGACCTAAATGTAAGGAATCAATTTAGGTATAACCAAATTCATTGACAACAAGACGGGTATTTGGTTTGGAAGTACTAGCCTCATCAAGTGTAAAGCTTGTAAGATATAAACAAAGTTTTGTCATAAAGTAAAAATAAAGGCATGAGATACAATACTAGACTTGACTATGCGGGTATGCACTCTCTCATAATAGATGTTATAATTCCAAAGAATTGAGAATGCAACTTATACTTGTGGTTATATCATTTCTCTATGGGGATCATGGATTTAGATATGTATAGAAAAGTGTTTGATGGTCTTTCATTGCCAAGACAAGTGACTATAAGCCACGAATTAATTTGAAGTTATGTTGAAATGCCCACTTTATGTATTGAAATAACCTAGGTAGATGTTGTATTATTGTCTGAGTGACTATTTGATTGGAAAAAGATAATGTATGCCCTTGCGTATTTATAAATAAAATAATTTTTGAATTTATAGTTATAGCTATATTTATGTCGATGATATGAACATAATATGCACTTTTGATGAAATAAGAGAAACTACTAGCCACTTGAATTTTAAATTGAGATAACGAATCATAGGAAAACTCGACCATGTCAAAGCTTTAAACTAAAACCCGAGTTTGTGAAATATTAAATTCTACAGTTTGCATATATCCACAAGTAAATCAATCGATTAAACATGTATAAGTGTAATATGTTAGCACTACTATGATTGGTTAAAGTGAGACTATAAAGAAAGATCAATCTCGTTAGGGAAATGACGAAGAATTGGTGGGAGGTGAAATTCTCTACCTATGTACAATATGCTCACTATTTTACATTGACTAATACACTTGACCAAATATTACTTTATCAATGACTTCTTATCTTGATTTAACTCAAGAAAGCCCATGTCACTGGAATAGAATCAAAAAGTATTTTGATACCTAAAAGAAACCAATGGCGTGAGTTTATTCTCATTCATAAATATAATCGGGACTACAAATGATCTTGTAACCCCTAAATAAAATATTGAGTTTACTCCTACTCTAAAATACCAAATAGTATTGTTATGTTGTTTACCCATTTGATATATGTAAAGAGATCATTATCATAGATGTAATAGTTCGTGAGTATCTATAGTTAATGTTATAATCATACATATCTTTAAGAATAGTGGCTTGAACTCTACCACTGAAGAATTCGCTCGTAGTTATGAAGATAATAGAAGTTGCAACGAATAAATGAAAGTAGGCTAAATGAAAGGTGATAATACGAGGAAGGTTACCACATTTCTTCTACAACCAGCAATTATGGACTTTCTCAAGAATAAAGTAAATTGAGAAAATGGAGACTTTCAGAGCTTGCTTGATAGATGTACATATCACTTTCAAAGTTATCTTGATAGGTGTACATATCAGAGAGGGTGCAGACTTCAGGGGGATTCTAAGAATAGGAATGTTGTACTCTTTTTCCTTGAACCAAATTTATTTTTTTTGTTACTTGACAAGGTTTTAATGAGTGAACAATGAATCACCATTCACCCTTTCACTTGGCACAAGGGGGAGTGTTGAATAAAAACACAATTAGTGTGTTTTCCTCAACAATACCGATGAGGGACAATTGAGGTATTTATTATCTTTATGTATTATGAAAATATGTATTTGATACCTACATGCAGGGAGTTTTTGATAAATAAGAGAACTCTAATTCTACCGTCTTCTTCTTTTCTGCTTTTACTTTTTCAATGGAACTTTTTAATCTTTTTTATGTTATTATTACTTATAAAAAACAAACAAACCTATATTTTTTGGATAGACGAAAATGAAAAGATTGTCTATATTTTTTGGACGAGAGTAATAATTTAGATATGACTACGGTGCCGTGAAGTCACTATACCCTCCGCCCCCCCTGTATTTACATCTATTGATCTGCCTCAATACTTATCACATGAAATAATCTAATAGTTGTAATTAAGTGAAAAATAATATAGTTACGATACCGTAAATTCTCCCTAACTTTATATCTATGATGAAGCGGAAGCAATAATTGTATTGAATTGTATCCGCAATGGGTTCATTTTATTTGGAGTATTATTATCGATAGAGAACAGGCCAAGATAGAACAGATTGTTGGGCCGAATGTGTATCAAGCAATTTCATGATGGGCTCAGTTAAATACATTCAACTTTATTTCAACCACACGGTTTTGATCATTTGTCAATAACTGATATTCTTTACAACGTTTATTGCCGCGTGTCCATCATCTTTTATAAACTTTGTTGGTTCGTGAAGCCTGAAATACTGTATATACAAGCCCTCGTTCATGACGAATTTTTTGGAAGTATTTTATAGAGTTCGCATAAAATTATAATTAAGATTTTCTTGTTATAAATAGCCTAAAATTATTATAGTAAAAATTCATGATTTGTCAGCGCCCCCAAACGTAGTCAGAATTTTTTTCCAACGAATTATAAACAGTTTCTTGTATTATTTACTTCTTTTTTCATCGTATTAGTTGTAATCTTAAGAAATCTCATCCCACAATTCAGCACATCCCTTGCATTTACACCACTCTATACTCCTATATTTACTCATAGTCCAATTAAAAAAAAATCACGTAAGCAGAGGACATATTAAGAAAATGACATCGAAAATGACATCAGGTGAGTGAGACATAGGTTATACTACTCCCTTATTGTAATTTTAGCATTTTTTTTATTTTTTTTGTTTTGTTTCTACTTATTTGTTATTACACTTAGCATTATGTTTATCTTTCTTAATTTGCCCCTACCATTTAATCACTTATATACCTAGAAAACTTAGAAAATAAAACAACAATTCAATAAAGTTAATATAGTCATTTTTCTCAATTTTTTAATTCTATGGATTAAATATTCTTCGGCCCACCCTCTTAACAAGATGTGGCGTTTTAGTGTTTTTTTTTTTTTTCATTTGTAACAAAATGTCGCTTTGTAATCTAACTCCAATTCATGTGTATTTTTTCTTCGGTGTGTGTTTACTCTTTGAAAACTCATTCTCATAAGAATGAAGTTTCTTCTCCAGCAAAAAACGAAAAACCAATAAAAAAAACTCAAACAGTGCAATTTTGTTTTCGGCATTTCATTTCCTTTAAAACCCAATTGTCAATATAAACATTAACAAAACATAATTCCACAATTTGTTCGTATATACTCCCTCCAATTCTTAATAAATGACGTTCTGGCTTGGGATGTAATCTGACTAAGTAGCCCCAAATAATCAACCTCTTAAATATTTATAATTATCTTTTATATAAAAAAAATCTTATTTATCTTTATCCATCTATCATACTTACATATTTTCTAAAACTTATCGTTCACAAAATATTATTGATAAGTTAAAAAATAAAGAATTTATTAGGACTGTGATAGGGATAAAATAGACAGAAAAGGTGATAAATATCTTAAACGTAATTTAATATAAAAACTGAGAAAAAGTCCAGAACGACAATTATTTAGGAACGGATGGAGTATAAAACTCTAACAACGATCCAGATTTTATACATTGAGATTTTATTTTACTTGAGTACACATATTGTATTTGTAACCTCATTTATTACAACATTCCAAGTTGATATTTACTTTGTCCCGTAGCACTTGCAATCGCCCTTTGTGTAGAGAAACATAAAATACCTATGACATTTTCCAGAAACATTTTTGTATTCCGTATTTCGATAAGTACCAACACAAAATTCACGGCACTTTTTGTCATTAAGCCCTTTAAATGGCTCACATTTGTTCGTCCAGGAACTTAATAATGTTGTCTCTGCCAAAAAATTAAAATTTAATACAAGTACTCAGCATGTACGCGTTTGCGAGCCTGTTTCAAACAATAAAATAAAATGTTTGATGTTTAAGAAATAAATAAATAAATAAATTATATGTATTTATAGTAATTCTTGGGTCAATAATAATTTATTTGTATATGTATATTGATAATTACGAGATTATGAAGAAAAGAAAAACAATTTCGTACGTACCATTAGCATAGGCTGAAAGAGGCGCAAAAGCGAGGAGAATAATGAGCGCGACAAATTTGTAGAGAATCATTTTCTTTTATTTTTCGCCCTTTTTATGTTATTTGTAAATTCGTGTGTTTATGTACATATGAACGTATATTCATTTAATGAAACGGTTTGTTACAGTATTTAATGCCTCATTAAGTTGAAGCAGTTAATGTAACACTTAGTTTATAGAGATACTTCAGAATTAAGTCCAGGTGTAATTAAATAAATGCATCATTTATTTGGGTAACTTTACCTACTATTCATTCTCTGTAAAATTTGTTGTATGATTGGATTGGGTTCACAAAATGTTATATTGAGTCTTCCAAAAAAAAAAAATGCATCGAGTGAGAGAAAGAGAGATTGGAAAATATAACTTAAAAGTTTAAAACAATAAGTTTTCATGTACAACAACAGTCCCAAGTAACTTGATAAATTCATGGGTGTCAATATTAGCACAGTTTTCTTTTCTTCTTTTTTTCCCCCAATAAAAACAAAACAGTACATTTTCGAAAATTGCATGCAAATTGTCAAGCCTAATGATAGATTTATTTTATCTTAAACAATGGTGTGATAAAAATTGCCTCACGATACACGTACATCTTAGGGATCTGCGTCTCGGACTTGGAATTGCTCGAGAATGATATTGCAATTGTTCATCGTGCAAGCATCAAGAAGACCATGATTCCAAAGTTTGATCATAAATAATCTCCAACACCTGCCAACCACATACACTTTCACTGAAAACGGGCGCATAAACGAAATATAAGAAAACGCGAGGTTTTTTTTTGTTTTTTTTTTTTGGCAATCACTATTTGAAATTCTTTTAAAAGAAAAGACAAAAAAAAAATTAAAAGGTTACCACTGTAGTGCAGGTGTTTGAACAAGATCCTGTCTATGTAATCTGGAGAAAGCCTCGCAAGCCCATGGAATATGACCATCTGCCAGTACTCTGCAATCGTGACACGATAGCACTTAAACAACAACAACAACAATAATAATAGGAATGAGATAAAAAAATAAAAAGTTGGTCACCTTTGTTTCCTAACAAAAGAATTCCAGAGATGCATCAACTGCTTCTCGTCTTTTGTGACGTCCACAAAGTCATCGAGCATCTGTTCAATCAACATTTCCTTTAATTAGCAACACGATAAAGATCGTAAACCTAAAAGGCCTGGTGCTAGTCCACAGTATGGTTAATTCGAAAATTGTAACTAAATAAGAAAATTTAATTCCCAAATTAGTAGTAGCCCGTGTCCAACGATGATATTTCAACTTAGGCCACTTTTGCTCTGAAATTTCGGATTACTCTTTTAGCCTTTTGCCTACTGACATACAACTAACCCTAAAGTGAACGCAACTCGAGTAGACGAATATTATATTCACATCATATAGCGAGATGCAAGAAATTAAAAATTATTAATATCCAAAAGAGAGTGTACACACCCTTCGATCTTCAAGATCCGCAACATCGTCATCAACTTCATCCTCGCTGTCACGATCTGATAGGACTTGCTCCATGGCCATGGGCTGCATTCATTACAAAAATTTCACTCTCAGATAATATTAACATATAAATTCTCAGACGTTCTATTCATATAGTATGTCAGACCAATACTGCTATGCATTATCTCAGGACCAAAAAAAACTTTTGAGGTTTGAGTCTGCGTTAAATTTTACCCCTTTATTATCAAAAACATTTCAAACGTCCCCCTGTATTTGTAAAAATATTACAATCATCCCCTTACATTACACATGATCAACCTCAGGGGCAGTTTTTCTAATTTTAAAACTTCTCTGGGTTTCTTTTGTAATTACCTCAAATATAAGGGGTAATTTTTGTAATTCACCCTAAAAAACTTTGTTGAAGAAGCAAAATATATTGATTTGCTCCTCATCTTTTGATTAACGAGCTTTTAGACAGCACAATGATTTTGGGGCCCACTGGCAAGATCAAACTATGAGAGCTAATGTGGTATTTGAACTTGAATTTGAAGTGATTACCAATACCATGGAAACTAGTTGGAACCCTAATCCAGATGATTGGAACAAAAATAGCAAATGAAGTAATTCTAAAAGGATTTTTTTTTTTTTTTTGGATCCAGACAGATTTTAAAATAAAAATTATAATAATAAAAAAAATGATTGTCGAACACTTACTTGAGCTCTATGTGAGTGAAAAAATTGCCGTTTCTGCAAGAGTGCACGGCTGAAACCACCGGGGAAAAAAAAATATGGTCAACAATGGAATAGAGGTCTGGAAGCTTGTAAATTATAATTTGTGATTCTATTTGACAAATCTCCTTAATTAACACAGTAAGAGAAAAATTACCTTCTGGGGTCAGAGCGTTCGATCGATAGCTTTCTTGTCTTAGCGAATTGCAGTAATGGCGCAGGTGCGAGGTTGCTTGCAGGTAAAGGCTGAACACATTCAGGCTCTGCACATGAATGAGCTGTGGCTGACGAAGCTCTGGGGCTCGATGCATCACGGTCCCCGATCTCTGCTTTACCTACTAAAAGTTAGATGTACTTTTTCGTTCTGTAGTTATGTGCACCTATCCATCTAAACACACTAACATAATTGATAATATATACATGTGTGCATATATAAATTGTCTTTGTGCTATATGGAACACTAGGCTAATAGGCCTTTTAACTACAACTTGAAAACAAAGCAATATACTATCTACTGTTAGGTAGTATAGTTTTTCAATTTCTCTCTTTAGTTTTATAGGGTTCTTTTTCTAGTTTAGTTTTTCTTAGGGATTTAGAGTCTTTTGGCTATGTTTGGTTTTAGACTCCAAATACCTAGATTGGGATTCTGAATCTCAATTATTGTTTGTTCAAGGACTCAAATTTTCAATACCCAACCAACAATCTTTTGCACCTAACCCCACACTCATTTTTATTCCATCATCATTACATTTAAATAATTATACATTATTAAATACAATATAAACCATTATCCATACTTTTCATACATGATTTGACATCAAATACATACACATGCATCTGCTTTGCAGACATGATTTGACATCTACAGTAAAAGGTAAATGATTCTGATTCCTATAACAAACAAGAATTCTTACTATTCATAGAATTCTGAATACTAAAGATTCTGAATGGGAGGATTCAGAATCCCAACAAAGCCTAGTCCAAACAGGACTTTAGGTTTTAAGTGTTTTTTTTCTTCATAGTGTATTCTTTGTTGTTGTTTTTTTAGATTTAGTTTGAGGGAAGATGCCTAACGGTTAGGCAGGAGTTGCCTCAAGGCAAGATTCAGCGGGGCATTCTCATCACCATCTCTTTCTAAGAGTTAAATTTGTAAAAACATGAATGAAATACGGGAAGGAAAAAATAGCGACAAAAATATCAAGAAATAATATTGTATAAGTTACCATCAGTCTTTTCTCGAGGCTCGTTTGGTCCAGGTGGCGCCAAATCTAAGAGGAGCGGATGCACATGCTTTGAGCTTTGCACTGGGCTCTTCTTTTTTCTACGACGTGATGACTTCGAACTGTGTTGCAACAAAGTGAATTCATAGCATTTAACACTAAAATAAATAAATAAAATAAAAATTTACACAAGCAATAGTCTCGAAACATTCAGATATCCAAGACCTACCAAAAGAGGAAAGTTTGTTGCTTAGGATCAACACCAGCTGCAATATTCTACACAACATCATATTGGAACACGAAAAATGTGCATTAACAAACACGAAACATCATACATTCTATACAGAGCCACGGAGAAAAAAAAAAAGGCATGCTGACCTCAGATCTCCATGTATCAGTCTTGACAGATACATTCACAGCTTGAAATTCCTCTGTTACCTACACGATGTCAACTGAAATAAGAATAGTAATTCGAACTCTAAATAAATTTGGAATCTTCAAAAACAAATTGAGTTTACCAACCCAAAACTCAAAGTTGAAGAGGTCGTGAGAGGAGAGCAAATGATATCTCACACCCTGTTAATAGTTAATAAAACTCCAAACATTAGTTCATAGTCTGTGGAAACTTTAGCAAACAAGATATAACATCAAATTGGATAATACCTTGAAGCTCCCACATTTAGCCAAACAGAACGAGCATGTGAAGTCCTCCGTCACTGTATACAAATAGACCAGGTCAAAGGAAAAAAAATAAAAATAGCGTGTCTGAAATGGTAGAGCTGACAATGGGCCGGGCCGGGCCCATCTGGTCAAATCTCAAAATCAGACGTGCTAAATTCATTTGACTCAGCATTTTGGAAACCCGGGCCCGGATATAGGCAGCAAACTAGTGTAATTTGAGGTCGGACCAACTCGGGCCGGGCTAAAAATTGCTGACTCTTCAAAATGGTAAACAAATTACCTTCAGTCCTGTGCAACTTATTGTTATAGTATTTGTAGTTGAAAACAACATTTCCGGTCCTCAACCTAGACAACACCAACCATGAATTTATTATTAGTGTCACACATGTGGGCCCATATGCATGAGCGACAGGAGGGAGAAAATGGGTCGGTGATTCACCTAATAATCTGAGGCAGAGTCGAGGAAGGAATGTCGCTGTATGAGAACGAGTCGTAAGGAGATTTATCCTTGGCTCCAACTTCCTCTGCTGAAATGCGGACTTGCAGTTGTTGAGACTTAGCCTTCAGTGAAGCAAATGGAAAAATGTATAATGATTAAAAAATAAAATTCAACGGCAGAAAATCCTCCAAAAGCATAAATAGAACTCTTCTGAGAAAACCAAAATAAAATAAAATATTATATATAATTTTGTCTCAGAGAAGGGTGTACCACAGTTCCATCAGGAGGACTGTGAAATGAAAAACATTTGTCGTCTCCAAAACAGCTCGTCTGCAAAAAAAAATAAAAAAATTAAACTAATTAAGAATTCGAGAAAATGTAATAGATGATGATTTCAAAATAATAAAACACAGACAGGAGAGAAAGTGAACGGAAAACATTTGTGTTGGTCTTGGCTGGAATTTCTTAGACCTGAACTAGACGGGGCTTATTTAACCCGGCCCATTGGTCCTAGAGGCCGGTTGGGTGGCCCAGTGGACCCTTCGCATTTTTACAATATATTTATAGCATTTGTGAGTTTCGAATATGGAGCCCCGAACGGGCTGGTCCGGTGGGCTCGGGCCAGAATGACAATTTACAGGCTTATCTCGAGCTCATTTCCACAGTATTCAAGCATGACTACAACCCGCAAAAGTTTTGTGGAAACAGAAAATATTATAACAGAAAGACGAGAAAATGCAGAAGTTCAAAAACAACTAGGTTCAATATTGTTCCAGATACATACTTCTAAACAAGAGCGAGTATTTTAATGAAATTTGTTTTAAAATTATGAAGCAATGTCAACAGCTAAACACATGTAATAATCTGATTGCAATATTGCCTACCTTAAGGAAGCAAGAATCCAAGTCAACTGTCGACAGCATCTCAGCTCTCTCCCCGCCACTCAAGTTCAGAGACTTTTCCCATGATAATTGAAGTATCTCCATTGGAATCTTACCCAGGAAGCAATTGGCCCCGACATTAGCTATCATTAAAATAAAAATAATAAATAAAATAAGATAATTAGCTACACGATGGAGACACTAACATAGAGATAACACAATAGGAGAAACAAGAATGCATATGAAATGCAGGACCCTGGGCACTCTTTCTTGAAGATATTAGTTAAGGAACAAATATAAGATGCATACAAATGCAAACACACACACACATATATATATATATATGTGTGTGTGTGTGTGTGTATAAAATAGCATTAAATCTAACTAATGCCCAACGGACCTGGAAATAATGACCCTTCCACATGTTCCTTAAATATTTCAGCTGCAAAATATCAGTAAAGCATGAGTACTTGCCGAAAGAATATCGATCAATATAGAAACTAAGTAGAGAACCAAAAACAACATACCGCAACTGACAAAGAGTATAGAAAGAGAACCGGATTTGACTTCTGCTGACAGTTTGTTAATCTCAGGAAGAATAAAATTAGCTTGTTCTTGGTTCGCCCTATCATCTCCGGTACATCTAGTTAATATACACGCTCGACTGAAATTATAAACTGCAGAATCCTGCATCAAGATGGAGTCAGAGATAGAAAATGTAGAAATTTAAAATTAAATGAACCAAACTCATGCACCACCTCTACAACTGCAGGACTATAAACTGGTCTTGCTAACAAGATACACAAAGGAAATAGACTTTGAATTCGAGACTCGTCGTTTACGGTAGACGGTAGAGATATTGTCATTTGAATCCTAGGAACACGAAAAAACACTCCAGTGAGAATATGCATCCCAAAATCCAACAACACAATTTTGGAAGAGTTAGATTGATAAACTAAATTTTAATTATATTCTTTATTATTAGAAGATCAGGTTTCAGGGTTGAGGATATCAGATCAGAGGTCAACCATAAAATGATCCATTAAACAAAAAAATTAACAGTTCACAAAAACATTGTTCATGGCTGCTGATAATTCAGCAATTTAGCCTCGATTAAAGACAACAATGACAAGGGTGCGATATATATTTCATTGAATTATACCTCTTCTTGTTTTTTGCCTGTATTTTGTATCGCAGACATCTTTGAAGGAAGGATGGCTGCAGACAAACCTGACTCTTGTTAGAACGCAACACACACAAAAAAATATATCCATGATGGAAATATATATACATATAAAATACAATAAACCTCTATAGATTAATAGCCTTGATACTGCTAAAATTTATTAATTTAGTGAGAATAATAAATAATCGAGATACTAATTTAACATGTTGCTTTTAAGTCGAGACCGACAAAAAAGTATTATTTAAGCGAAGTTAATAATTAATCGAATATTAAATTAAAAACAAACAAACGAGAGTGGATTGTAAATAAGGCAGCAACAAGAACGAATTTTACATTTCTAACAGAACGGCGTTGAATGATATTGTACAATTCAACAGGCTTGCAGTAGATCGAAAGGCTCTCCTCAGCCGCAACTTGCTCTTCCGGGGTCAAATGAGCACGGGGATCTTGGCGACACATGTGATCTGCCCCTCTGGAGTAACTGCAATTGCAACCACAACCTCTGGTCCCAAAATAAAAAAATAAAAAAAAAAAAGACAAATTAAACTCTGAGTGAGAGATGAAATGACTAATTCGAATATCAGGTTGAGGGTTCCAATTATAAAACAGCAAAGTCATTTAATGCCTAAATAAGATTCATATACTGGAAAGATACTTACGCAGTTTCACGCGCCACGAGAGGTATGCCTGGCATCCTTGTTAAATACAATTGATAAACTTATACATGGCTCCCAAATTTTTAAACCTAAAATTGGAGCTGCAATCGAAACCCTGGATGTTAGGTGGCCAAATAAATTTGGAAAAATCATTCCATGTATTTACAGTTCAAATTGACAAAAATTGCAGGTAGAATTTGAAATATTAACCCTAAACGTAGGCGTTGAACAATTGGTCTACGATTTCAGCTGAAATAATACTTAACAACTAAACAAAAGCCAATAATTATTAAAAAAAATCAAAACTTTACCAGGATTGATGATCAAAAGCCCTAACTTCCTTTCCAGCTCTAAGATTCGAAATGGAACAAATCTATATCTAAAAAAAATAAAAATTATAAAGCTTCGAATTTCGTAAACCTATTCTTCGATCGGTTAATTTAGGTATTATACAGTATACTAGGTACATACAATGGCGAATTTCAAAATACGTAGGTAGAGAGAGAAAGAAACTCACACACACTCGTTTTAGCTGAGAAAAAACTGTGTGCGATCCGACAGTCGTGGCCTTTTGTCCGTACTCGACTTTGTTTTGCAAGTTTTTGCGGCTGGGTGATAAAAATAAAAGATTCAAGTATTTTTTCTACTTTTTGGGGGCAATTTGAAAAAAAGGGTTAACTTCAATGCTTAATCCTGTGAACAATATCAAGGGCCGGTTTGGTTGATAGGACAAATTAATATGGTGTTCGGGAATAATAGTACTTTGAGATAACATATAGTTGGATGTTTGGTTTCTATTAGCTAAATTTTGATTAACTGTCTTAACATATGTTCATTTGCATGGAAGCAGAGATAGTTAATGAAATGACGATGATAACCTTTATATTTTTTTTCTCATTTTTTGCAATTGAATTATATTTAATACTACTTTTTGAAACTTATTTTTTTTCACAACCATTAACTTAAAAAAAAAAAAAGTTGTCACTTTAAATTATGATTTCGATTTCAACTTGCATTTATACATAATGATGATGGATAAAATTATATTTGTAACATTTTATTTTCAAACAAATTATTTGTAACACATATTTTAACTGCACTATCAATTTGAATATATTATCTTAATTAAAGTGTATTATTATGAATTCATGGAAATAACACCAAATAAAATGATAATTATAACATAATGGAATACAAAAATATAAAATATAATGACCCTGCTAATACATAATTTTTTTTTATAACTCAAATGTCAAAAAATAACTAACCATACTCTTAATGCTAGAATTTATTCTAACTTTCTTTTCAAATCACAAGCTAAAGTTACAAGCTCAGCCTTCCTTGCGTCAAATCCTAAACAACACACTAACATAACATGGTTGATTTAATCCAATACATTAAACTTGCAATGGAGAATGGTATGCATTTGACACAAACATGTCTAGCCACTTTTCCATTGCAAAAATAATACCAATAATTCTTAGTGTCAGATGACCAATTAAGCACCAACACAAGTAAACAAATACAGATGAAGAAAATGATATATGCAAGATAATCATAAAACACCTTTAGCCTCCAAAATTTTATTGTCACCATCTCCATATAAAGTTTGAGTCAGCAAACTGGTCAAAGAACGTGTCGAGATACCACGGACACTCTTCACTCCAATCTCCCTTGGTAGCATGAGCCCCCCATCGTTGGTCTTTAATCATTTCAGGGGATAATCTCCATTCTTGCATTTCTTCATCAGTATGATTTACGGCTAGACTGTATTCACCACCATTACCTAGCTGCATCACTCGAAACTCGCAATTCCCAACGTTATTCAAGTACTCAAATTGTTCAACCGTCTACCTAAACCATTTCATGAGAAAAACATGAATCGCAACCTCGTGTGATACTATTATGAGATTAAGGTCATCGAATCGATCGTGGTGTAACCTGTTCATATCTATGTCCCTCCATAAAGATTCAAGAAAACTGGAAATGCGATCATAAACATCGGAAGCAGATTCTCCTTCTGGAAAGCGACAGAAGAACCTGCCGAACTGCTCTCTGGTCTCCTTTATGGCCTTCATCCGTTCGGCGATCTGAAAATATCTGCGAAAGCATTGTTAAATAAGTGAAAATATTGTTAAATAAGCGATAATACATAAGCATCTCATAATCTTTTAAATAATATTTTGAACACCTTCCTCAACAACAACAACAAAAAAAAAGTGGTCATGACACATTGTTAATTTGTTATACATAAGTGAAAGCACTTTACCTTTGAATTCACAACACAATGAAATCTAGTCCGGTGTTATAGACCAGGTTAATACATAAATTAAATAAATTACAATATAAGGGTTATAAAATGGAAAGAAAAATATACATCATGACAATATAGCAGTGTATACATAAAACAATATTAATTTTGCTATATAGAGTTTCTCGGGGGGGGAGGGGGGGAATAAAACAGTTTGAACACCATTTTATCACGTCTTCTACATGTTTGTGGAATACATCAGAAAGAAATCACCATGATTGAATAACCCATTAATTAAAAATTAAGAGCAGTTTCACAGGGCAAGAATATAAAATTCTGAAAGCACAATGTTTGCAATTTTTCCTCCTCCGCACAAGCTACTTTTTTGTTGGGATTTTTAATTTTGCTTTCTGCGACGCTTTCATTCTTTGGGGTTTGGGTTTGGAGAAAATCAAATCTGAAAATTATTGAGGAGGTTCGTTCGAATTGTACCTTTTCTTGCTCGTTCCCCTCTTCTCCAAACTGAATCTTCTGCAATTTTGGCTTCTTTTATGTGAATTGTTGGAACTCAAGGAGAATGGTTTTTCCGGTGGACATTTGGCTAAACCTCTCCATCTTCTTCAAAAATCGACGGCGGACAGCGGCTGGGCTCGGGTCCGGTCGTGCGAATCCCTCTCCTCCATCGAGGGCCCGACGAACTGGAATTTGGCGATGGTGATTTCAGTCGGCCGAGGACAACGGAGGTGGTGACGTTTAGGGTTTGGTGTATACGCCAAATAATATTTATATTGGTACTCTCGTAATTAAATCTTGATTAGAGGCCAAAATGGACAAGGTGAAGACTTTTTTAGGGCAGTTTCGTCATTTTCATTCATGGGTTAGGTGGGATAATTTAATCCGAGGGGGGCAGCCAGGATAGAGTTATCCCCCACACCAAGGATAATTACCGAGCCACGAATTGAATCCCGGGCTTTAATACATGAAAACAAACACAGGATTTGGTGGAATATCCCATCTTATCCCATTCCATCCCCCCAACCAAACGAGCCCTAAGTTTAAAATGCAAAGGGAAATACCTTATTTCTAACTACCTCAAAATATATACTTTCTTGGGACAATTCCCATGTAGTCCAAAAGAGAAACATTTGTTCCTAAACAATCCTTGAAAATATTAATTTCTCATTTACTCATTTAATTCCCATCTAATTAAACTTAATACATAAGTGTACAAGTTTACCCTTACTATCCAATTTTGTTTTATTTTATTTTTTAATTTTCTTTTTCTTTCTTCCAATTTTATACTACCCATGGTCGAATTACATACTACCCATATTTTTATATAAAATTAATATTAATTTTATACTATCCATTGGTCGAATTTCATACTACCCATGTTTTAAAGTTTCTTTTCTTTTTTCTTTCAAGTTCAATCCACCCAAAATTTATACTATTGTGTATTAATTTCATACTAACCACCAATATTGAACAATTATAATTATATACTACATAAAAAATGCATACTATATTTAGAAATTATATATTATATATATTAAATTGAGAAATTAATTTCATACTACTCACCAATCTTGGACAATTATAATTTTATACTATATAAAAAGGAAATTATATACTATATCGAGAAATTATATACTACATTAAAAAAATTAATTTCATACTACTCACCAATTTTGGATAATCATAATCTATACTATATCAAAAGAATTATACTACATTTAGAAATTATATACTACATCGAGAAATTATATACTGATAAATTAATTTCACACTACCCAGCAATCTTGGACAATCGAGTTCAAATTCTTCAATGAATGGAAATAAACTCATTAATACGTCTACTTTACCTTATATAAACCCAACCATTTTGCAATCAGTTGAAATTTAAATAATCAATGAATGGAGATAAACTCATTAATATGTCTACTTTACCTTATATAAGCCCAACCGTTTTTAGTAGGTTGAAAATTAAATAATCAATGCTAATATAGGATGAGAGAGAGTGCACTAGTTGCGTGAGGTGTGTGTGGCGATGGGAGAAGATGGGGGGAATGGGTAGTGAGAGAAGTGCTTGATTTATATATAAATGATATATATTAGTTTTTGGGTCAATTAGGGTAATATAGTCAATTTAGAATATATTTTATATTATATATTGTATATATTACTTAAATGGGAATAAATATAAGTACTAGGATCATATGGTAATCATTAGTTTAGAATCAGTAGTAAATGGGAATTTTCCCTACTTTCTTTATCATGTTTTATATGTCGCAATTTAGAAATAAATTTGTCTCATTTTATCTATCGCATTTATATTTCCAAAAAATAATCGTTGTTACTTGTTTACTTTCCAAATAAGAATTAAAGGTTACTTCACTACTTTTTCCCTACTTTTATTATTTTACACTTTTAATTATTTTAAACAAAAGAATATCATGGCCATTTGAACCTATAATTATAACATCAATCATCTTTCTTAATCTCCATAAAATAATCAACTACGACAGATAGAATGGGGTGAAGGGAGTAACATATATGAGATAGTGTATCGTCCACGTTAATGGATTATGTATTATGCACCCAATTTTATTGTGTGATGTTTGGGTGATGATATATATATATATTTATATCCATGTGATGATATGTATGTTAATATGTGTTTTATGTGATGATTATTGGTAATACGAATCTTTCTCTCAAAGTGGTCGACGAGAAAGTGTCAGCGGGTGCAGTCAAAGTGGCTATTGAAATTCGATCGATGATATGTTTGATCAATATTCAAAACACATATATTATCAATACAAAACATATATATTATTGCACATATCATCTATATATATAACACACAACACATATACTTATCACACAGGATCTATCTATCTATCTAAGCACAGTGCTAACTATATGAGCAAATTGTTTTGGTTCCTCCAAAATTATTTTCTTTCCCCCAAAAGAATTTTTTTTGGCGCAAAGCCATAATTGTTGAGTTTTTAACTGTTTTTTTTTTTTAATCTCACAACACAAAATTGTTGACTTTTCAATTTATTTTTTTTTAATTTAAATCTCACAACACACAATTGTTGACTTTTCAACATAGGTTCAAAAATGCAGTCGTGTGTTAAAAAATACAATTTTTCAAGTAGTTGAATTTCGAATATTATGGCTAAAAATTATGATAGGATTGCTTAGATTTTTGAATTTGTGAACCAAAATTTTATGGATTTTTTAAAACTCTGAATTCTGGTTTTTGAAAATCAATTTTAGTTTTTTGAAATCTTAGAATTTCAAATTTCTGAGCCACATAAATTGAATTCTTGATTGCCCAAAACTCAAAATATCGAAAGCAATTATATATATATATATTTATATATATATATATATATATATATATATATCACCCCTATATATTAATACAAAATTCTCCTAACCTATGTGTCTACTTCGTATGCTTCGTTTAACAAATAAAAAATTATGGTGCTTCGTTTGCTTATGTGTCATCCGAACCTAATATTTACTTAATTTAATACTTTTCTTTTTATTGTATCTTATCTAATTTATTTATTTTTATATTTTTCCTTATTCAATACTTTCTTTTGATTCTCCTAATATAAAAATAGAAATAAATCATATATAATTAGTAGATAAGATCTAAATTAGTTATTTTAATTAAAAAAAAACTACATATGAAGTAATTTTAATTAAAAAAAATATTATGAAATATAATTATATAAGTTTTATTGATAATATAATTTAAAAAAAAAATATTTTTGGAGTTTCAAATATTCTATATAGGTAAAATATGAGTTATTTACAATAATCTAAGTATGTAACTTAATATTAGTAATGTATTCAATCTATGTATAAAAATATTAAATTATATACTAATAATTAAAAAACATTGATTAGACACCATTACAATGCGACATAGGTTGAGAGTATGATATCTTTTATATATCTCAAAGTATGTAACTAATGTTAACAAATTTATTCTAAACATTAATATATAAAATGATTTAATAATAATAATAATTATTAATAAAATAGATATTAGACACGGGTTTAGAATGTGACGCCTTTTAAATTTTTGTAAATATGTAACTAAGATATAATGAATTTGATTTAAATATCAAATATAAGATTATTTAATATTTATAATAATTAATAAAATAGATTAGACATTTACAAGGTACGGTTGGGAATAATTATTATAATTTTTTGTTTTAGATTTAAAACTCAGTAATTATCACAAATATTTTTTATATTTATCTTTTGATAAATTCCGTGTAATACACGAGTGTTAAACAAGTATATAGTAATGCAAAATCCTCCTAATCTATGTGTCTACTTCGTTTGTTTCGCTTGTATAATAAAAAATCTTGGTGTTTCATTTGCTTATGTGTCATCCAAGCCTAAAATATACCTAATTAAATATTTTTTCTTTTACTATATCTTGCCTAATTTAGCATTTTCTTTGTATTATATTTTGTCTAATCCAATAATTTTCTTTTATAAATAAGTCATATATAATTAATAGAAAAAAATCTAGATTAATTATTTTAATTAAAAGATAAATTACATATGAAATAATTTAATCTACAAAGAAAAACTTGTATATGGAAATAACTAATAGATTATATTTATAATAAAAGTTGAAATAATTTAAATTTAAAATTTTAAATATTATATATAGGTAATTATGATATATTTGCAATAATTGGAGTATGTAACTAAATATTAGTAATGAAATCGGTCTATATATAAGAAAATAAAATTATATAATAATAATTAATTAATATTTATTACACAATGACACAATGCGAGAATGATTGAGAGTAGGACACCTTTTGAATTTTTCAAAGTATGTAACTATAATTAATAACAAAATTAATTTAAACATAGAAATATAAAATGAGTTAATAATAATTATTAATATAGATTAGAGAAGGGTTGAAAATGTGACATATTTTCAATTTTTATAAGTATGCAAATATAATTATTAATCAATTTAATCAATAATTCTAATAATTAGTAATAAATTGAACAGGGCACGGGTTGAGATATACATCATCTCAATTTTCTATTTTAAATTTAAAATTTTATAATTTTCACAAATATTTTTTATATTTAGTTTTTATAAATCCCATGTAATACACGGGTATTAAACTAGTATATATATATATATATATATATATATATATATATATATATATATATATATACTAGTTTAATACCCGTGTATTACATGGGATTTATAAAAACTAAATATAAAAAATATTTGTGAAAATTATAAAATTTTAAATTTAAAATAGAAAATTGAGATATACATATATATATATATATATACGTGTGTGTGTGTGTGTGTCCAATGATTAAGTTTTCAAATCAGTTTTTCTATCATCTAATCAGTGATTACAATGATAAAAGGGCACGAATATACACAACTCAAAAACTTATGAGTTCACCCCAGTTGATAAGAACACCCCAAGAAATTTTAAAATATTTTTTTTTTACTAAATTAACCTCAACAACACCCCATTTTACCCCAATATAATATAATAAATAATATAATATTAAAAATAAAATAAAATTTTAATAATAAAACGAAAAAGAAAAAGAAAAGGAAAGAAAGGAGAACGAGAGCGGGAAAGAAGAAGAAAAACGCGGAGAGGAAAAAGAGGGGGGAAAAGAGAGGATTTTTTTTTTTTTGAAAAATTCACATAATTCATTGAGAGGAAGGATGGAACGGGGTGAGCCATCAAACGCAAGGGGTAAGTTTCTCATTTGGTTTGATTCAATTATTTAGGTTAGGGTTTAAAGTTTTTGAAGGAATTTGTCGTGTTTGAGTCTGGTTCTTAGAACAATAGCCATATGTTCGGCCAAAGATTTCGAACATATAGCACGTGTTCATGAGAAACAATCAAATAATTTATGCCAGAAAAGTTAAAAACGAAGACGTTCGAAAATCTTAGTCGAACACTGTGAATTTGTTTGAACTAAAATTTCAAACATAATGCTTATATTCGGTTTTTATATTCGAACAATGTGACTCTGTTCAAAATTTATAGTCGAACACTTCAAATTTGTTCGAACTATAATTTCGAACATGATACTTATGTTTGGTTATCTTTTTCGAACACAACAGAAAGCACATGCACGCTTGAATCACCGAAACTGAAATGAAACATGCATTTCGAAATTAATGATACAAGATAAATATATATAATAGTTGCTCGTACTAATAAATAAATATGAAGCCAGTATATTTTCCTTGCATGTCACAAACCCCTAAATATTCTTTGTGTTCGATAATTTCGAACACGTTGTTTCCATAACTTGCACCTGTTCTGATATTATTTTAGATACTCGAAAGGTAAGTATTAATACATGTCTCATATTAAAATTTATTTTTTTTTGTCCATTCAGCTATTGATGAAGGAGATGCAGAAGGATTCAGAACAAGACCAACGACATCGATTAGAAGGCAATGAGGCCGGGGCTCATCAAATCAGGGGCAAAGAAATATAGATTCTGAAAATATGGAAGAGCCACTTAGATCGAATGAAGAGGTTGGAAAGGGTGGAAGAGCTCGGTGTGCAACTGTTACTGCTGAGGATGAGATACTCAAGGCTCTTCATCCTAAAGGTCCTGAGATTATCACTTTGTTGGCTAGTTTTCCGACACATGTTGCCTCAAAAATATGGTTTGGCGTCGAACTAGATATTTTGAGATTTCAGTGTCATTCATTAAAATTGTCTCAGTGGGAAGTTCCAGAACTCGAGACTACACAACTCAGAAGATTAATTAGGCATTCGAAACTTCTTCTCTTATGAGATATGTCAAATCCCGTTCCAAATAGAACTTTGATAAGTGCGTTTGTTGAACGTTGGCATCCAGAAACCAACACATTTCACATGATGTTTGGGGAGATGACCATCACATTGGACGATATTTATTGTTTGAGTGTTTTATCAGTTTCAGGAAATCCTGTGGAGCTTACAGGAGAACAATTAGAGGAGAAAGGCGATGCTTTGGTTTCGCGGTTGTTAGGAGTTGAACAATTTGAGGCCTACACGGAGATTGCTCACACCAGGGGTAGCTATGTG
This sequence comes from Phtheirospermum japonicum, assembly GCA_014905375.1. NCBI lineage: Eukaryota > Viridiplantae > Streptophyta > Magnoliopsida > Lamiales > Orobanchaceae > Phtheirospermum > Phtheirospermum japonicum. The sequence continues at coordinate 956,646 of BMAC01000023.1, read as the reverse complement.
AGACTTGAGTGGCTAAAGGATCGATTTTGTGAGGCTATTAAGTCTGAGGATCTGGAGAAATTAGAATATGCAACGCGAGCGTACGTTTTGTACACTTTAGGATGCACGTTGTTTGCGGATAAGACTGGCAACAAAGTAATGACCACGTATCTGAGATTGTTGGAAAATCTTGATCAGATAAATTTGTACGCGTGGGGTACCGCTGCTTTGGCTTTTTTGTATAGGCAGCTAGGACACGCATCAAGATGCGATGTCAAATCTGTCTGTGGCTACTTCACATTACTTGAGGTATGATTCTATTTACTATCTGTCTGTGGCTACTTCACATTACTTGAGGTAATGACCACGTATTAGGTTTGGATATATGCAATAAACTTGTACTTACTATAATGAAATGTTGCAGGTGTGGATATATGCATATTTTCCTTGCATGCGACCTCCACCAACATACAGTATGATGTTAGCCAACCTTTTGCATTTAAGTGGTCACCATCATCACCATCTGTAGGACGGCTAGAAGAGATTGTGGCACATAGAGAGACACTTGACTCGCTGACGGTATCAGATGTAAATTTCAATGATTTTCTCATATTTAGTTTCATTGAATTGATGCTCATATTAGTTATTTATACAATAAATGAGGGAGTCACAATATGCAGGTTGATTGGTCCCCATTCGACACCATTCGTGCTAAGTATGAATTTTGCAACGTCGCTTTTTTTGAAGGGGGCATTAGGTGTTTCTCCATTATTGAGCCATATCATCCGGATCGTGTTCTCAGACAGTTTGGTCATGTTCAGAGAACTCCAAATACCCCTCTTGGTCCAACGGTTGCAACACGACCTAAAAACAGTACTCGCTACAAGGTTGAGTGGGCATCTTCGCTTGCAAGCTATTTTATGCAATGGGATTCTCATTTGCTGGCCGACTCTCGATGTGGGCGTAAAGTGAGCTTTTCAGGGGAGACTTTGCCTCGATACATGGAATGGTACACCAAACATTCTCACACTATTGTGCAAAACCCAGAACGACGTTCGACTAATCTTAGTCGCTCTTCGATGGCAAATGCAGCTGAGCAGATAAGGCTTGCACGAGATCTGCTTCAAACAGTGGTGCAACGATGGAGGCGTCGGGAAGAAGACCTTGCGGAAGACTATCTCATAGTGGAGGATGCGTACAAAGCCTTGGAAGGAGGGGATAGTGATAGTGATGAAGCTTGAGCCGTCCAGTGGTAGATTTAAGGGTCGAGGATAATGTTCTTGGAGTTGTTGTGATTTATTGTTGTTGAATTGATATTTGGGTTCATTACTTCTGGATGCTTGGTAGTTTGAACTTGTGGTTTAGATGTCCAGTACTTTAACAAACATTGATGAATTGTGTCTTGGATGTTCGAACTTGTATTTGGATGTTTATTACTTTCTTGTTTTGTTTAGTAGTTTAACTTGTATTTTGTTGGATTGTTTATGATTTTTTTGGATTGTTTCTTATTTTGTTGGATTATTAACTTGTTTCGAATTTGTTTTGTTGGATTGTTAATTGTGTATGGGGATTTTGGTGTTTTCTACCTTGTGTTTTGGATGTTAGGCTCTTGAATTATTTTCAAATTTGGACTGAACAGAGAGGTGTTCGAACCTCATGGCCGAACAAAACGTACCAGATCGAACATAAATTTCGAACAAATATAATATGTTCGAGAAATAATACCGAATAAAAGAGTTTGGAAAACTACACGGAATTTTGAAGGTTATTCAAAAAATAAACTCGAACATATATGTACAGTTCGAAATATAATTTCGAACACCTCTCTGTTGCGTTTTCAGGTGACGCAACAAAGAGGTGTTCGAACTTCATGGCCGAACAAAACCTACCAGATCGAACATAAATTTTGAACATTATAATATGTTCGAGATATAATACCGAATAAATGTGTTCGAAAAAAAATACACGAACTCATGAAGGTTGTTCGAAAAGTAAACTCGAACATATATGTATAGTTCAAAATATATTTTCGAACACCTCTCTGTTGCGATTTCAGGTGACGCAATAGAGAGGTGTTCAATTCCTAGTTTTGAATTTGATGCACTAGTTTGGTTTATTTTTACGAACATATTGAGTTAGTTTGGTGGCTATTTTCGAGCGTTCTTTGTTCGGACATAATGGCTGAACTCTTGAAGTTTGTTTGACTAATATTTTCGAACTTATTTGTGGTGTTCGAATATCATAATATAGTTCAACATTCTACTAATCATATTATAAGTTCGATACATAGTTCAATGAACTTATAAAACAGAAATCACAAATTAAATAATCCCACATTTGAAAGAACATAGTCCAAACGATCACAATGCGTTTAATTCACTGCCACAAGGTCATTGTATAACCTAAGTTGTTGCATGCACAACGCTTCCCATCCTTTTGCACAATCCTCACGTCGTTCATACCACTTATAAGGTACGATAGGTAGTGGATGTCCTGACCGTAAATTCACCTGAATACAACAAAAATAAATAAACTTGATTACTATATTGTAAGTGCAATCACATATATATTAAAAAACATGTAACCTACATATATATTAAAAAACAAGTAACCTACCACAATAAAGTGTGTTTCACCAGCGACTAATGCGATGCAAATGCATTTGGGGTTAGCGGAAACTGGAATCGATGATGTAAAAGGCAAGTATGTGTTGCAAATCTTTGGGGATAATACCACCAATATGACACTGTACGCTGATGCAATAAGGTGGCCCATCTCTGGTAGTAACAACCAATATTTCATGGGTGCAGGTATATCATAGTAGTTCAATGAGCACAACACAGCATCAACAGCTCTGCGTTCGATGAATACATTAGTGTACATATCACGATATTTTTGAAATTCATCAATAAGGTCTCGCCGCACTTTGCCCCATGAATCCTCGCCAAAACCCATTAAATGAGCTATGCACGGAAGCCGAAATGACCATCCCCTAGTACGTTCTTTATTTCAAGGACGTAATTGATCGAGGATTTCTTAGCACCCTAAGAAATCGTCTCCGCAATAGTACGAAGTCGATTGTAGAGCGGTAAGCTTTCTGAGTTGTGTCTCTCGAGGATAGATATAATTGGCGATCGGTGTTTTTACTTACTCTCTTGCTAATCAAAATTACACCAATCTAAACTAAGAAAGCATTAAGTCATTGGTTTGATTTGAGTTTTGAATTTAAAAGAAGACTTTAATGAAAATAATGAAAATGAGGGTTTAGGGTGTTCGGTTCGTCTCCACGATCAATCGGTTTTTGCCGAGCACTTAATCCACGATTTGAGGTTGTCAATCCCAAATTGTCGACCAAGTGTTGGGGTCGTCAATCCCAATTCTCGACAAGCTCCGATTAATGGTTCTAAACGAACCAAACCCTAAACCCGTAATTATTAAAATAATTGCATCAAATGTAGCTTACAATTAAAAGAGAATTCATGGAGTGAAAATCAAGCATTTCAAATTGAAATTGGTCAGAAGGCATTAAATTGAAAAGAAGTCAAATTGCTTAAAGAAGAAAGACCCATAAGCCTTTCAAAAATCCAAGGTTTGTTTGGAAAAATTGGGCAAAAAGCTTCAAGAGGTCTTCAATGGAGTTTTAACAAGCAAGAGGAAATTTAAAAAGCTAGAACATAAAATTGAGAAATTAGAATGCAATAGGAAACAACATGAACTACAAATTTAACAACCTACATCAAAGCAATTGCAACAAAACAAACACAACACAACAACATGAAAGAGAAAGTTTACTACCAAATTGCRTYCCAAATTAAAGYTTCAAGTYTTCAAACAACAAGCTCCACAAATGAAGGAGGTGTCACCCACTCCAACACTTGCTTAATAACAACTAACTAAAAACTAACTAACTAAGCTAAACTAGACTAACTACTAAGTTAGCTAAAACTACATTAAACTAAGGATTATCAACTAGGGTTTATTATTGCAAGGAAATGTAGAGGCTTGGAGGAAATGGAGCAAGTCCGAATTCCACCAAGGAAGGTTGGATAAGGTTGGAGAAAGATGGGTCTATTTATACAAGAATGCAGGGGCAAAATCGTTAAAATGGACCGAAATCACGAGCTGGACTGCGTCTCAGTCGATCGACTACTTCGCCCAAAATCTCCGAACCTATTGCTGAGCAGTCGATCGACTGCTCCTCAGTCGATCGATTGGAATGGCTGCATCCGGCTCGATTTCTCGTTTCCACTCTAAACGTCCGCCGATTGTCGCTCCGCTTTCGCATTGTGTTTCCTTACTTTGCCCATTACAATCCGAGTCGAAAGAGATGCCCTGAGCGTGCACGAGACCCGCTTGGTCATCCTATGGCCAAAAATACGAAAAAGGATAAAAAAGTACGAAAAACTACTAAAAATCGCACAAAAGTTATAAAAACCTAAAACTAACAAAATAGGCCAAAACGACTCCTGAAACCCGTAAATGCAAGCAAAACACACGCGAATGCGACACAAAAAGGTAACAAAAAAGTGTACAAAAAAGTACAAATCAGTAATCACGAGATAGGGTAGGAAGTTCATCCGTAAAACATCCATATGCAGCTGATCTCGTTTTTTTCTAGATAACCTGTTGCTTTTGTTTTGGGGCAGAAACGAACATCGGTTTCATAGCGATCGACCCACTCAAGTTGATACTTTGTTCCATTAGAGAACAGTTGTCATGAAATGACTCCACGTACTCAAATTCGCTCGGCTCACGTTTTGTTGAATTCACATTCTTTACGCGTTTGCCCTTTATCCTTCCACGAGGTCGTACAGGGAGCTCAGGCGGAGTCAAAGATGTTGTGTCAGGTTTCAAAATTTCTCTCAACCTTTTCAACATTAGTATCTGCTCAGACTGATTAACCAAATTAAATTTGTTCAAGTAGTCCGCAATACTATCTTTCACCCGATTTTGAATATCTTTTCCAACACTTGCATCATCCCATTCAGTTGGTTCCATGTCTATTTTTTTTCCAAAACTTATCTATACTATCTAGTGGTATTGACATCCCTAATCGCTTGAATTCACTAATCTCGTGTGCACAAGGTAAACCACACGTCTTTCTTAGCAAACAACCACAAAGCAATGAGTCGTTGCCAATGTCATTTATAACCTTCATTTCATTTATGATTTTATCCAATGCCGCAATAGAAATATCACCGCGTAGCATATTGAAAATAGTTGGTTGATAACGATGTTGGACTACATGAATACTCTTCTCAAACGAACTCTTAATTGCAGTGTGTGAAATCTCGAGAAGAAATGTATTTTCGTCCAACATATCTCAAAGTTTCCCATACTCGATCTCAATTATCTTTTCAACTTGGCATGCGCACTTTCAGACCTAAAAAAGACATTAGAATAAGCAATCAAAATAAAAATAAAATAAATAGTCGCAAATATTTAAAAAGTAAACATAAAATATTTTTATGTACCTATTAATTGTCGTATTATTGAAGTGCATAATATTATTTGTCCATGCAGAGATAAAGCGATTTTTGTAGGGATTCACCCACTGATTAATACAATATTGTACGGTTAATGGATGATTGGAATAGTCAGCCTCAAATCTTTTGAGTTGTTCGTTGAAATCAACTTCGTTATCGGCAAGCATCACTTTATTTCATGAACTATTGAAAGATTCAAACTCTTCTTTTGTGCGAAGCATCTTCTTACAATTTGCCAACACATTTTTACCAATGTGTCAACGGCATAAAACTTGTCTCGCATTTGGAAAAGTAGCCTACACCGCATTAATTAACGCATTTTCCTTATCAGTGACAATAACTGTGGGCAAACACTTGAGATTCATCAGCGATTTTAGGATTGAGCATGCCCACATATAATTTTCCTCACGCTCACGCTCTATGTAAGATCAAGCAACCATAAACGTCATATCTGTCAACGTCACTCCAACTATCTCTAATAAAGGCATTTTATAACGATTCGTCTTGTATGTACAATCCATCAACAAGACAGTGAGAAATGCACGAAGTAAAATAACCGAAGTTGGATGAGCGAAAAAAATATCTTTAACTTGGTCAGTCGTACTACAACGATTAACGTGGAAAGAATAATGATTCTCCTCCAATTTGGACATTAGAAATTGCAGTTGTGATCTGCCTGAATGCTCCACAGCTCTGTGCTTTGCTTCAATATTGAAATAAGATATTATAATAATAATTTTAGATATTTTATTTGACTTGATTTTTTATATGATTTTGAATTGAAATATGATATTAGAATAATAATTTTATTCATTTTTTAAGTATATAAAGAGAGTGTGTATGTGTATGTGTATTTATATGTATGTATGTATGTATGTATGTATGTATATATTTTATTAATTTTATTTAAATAAGATATTAGAATAATATCTTATTCTAATATTATGGTAATGTTATTGAATCTATTATGTTTAATTAAAATCATGTTTCTGGTAGTGTATTGATCTAAATTCAAGATACTTAAATTTTTTTAGGGTTACCAACTTTTATAACTAGGGTTATCTAGTCATTTTATGGGCTTGGATCCGGATCTACGGTTGAACTTATCAAGTTTTAAATTGGACTCAAAATAATTGGGTCTCTCAATTGTTAAGTGGACTCAAAATATATTATGGTTTGGGATGGATTGGATTGGAATTTATCAATTAAATGGGTTTTAAATTGGTTCAATTTGATTCTATTATCCAATATTTCTAAATTATTTTTATTTATTTTAAAATTATAGAAAATTTAAAATTAGACTATGATGTTTTTAAAATTTATCGATTGTGTTTAAATTAAATCGATTATACTTTATTGTATATATTTCAATTTTCAATTTCAGTTTCCATGCGTGTAGATTAATTTTCTTTTTTTTAATAGATTTGATTATCTAAATATGATGTAAGGTATTTAATCAAATGTGTTTATTATTTATTTGTGTTTAATTTAAATCTTATATATGGTTCTACATACATTTGTTTTTTTTTTAAATATCAATATCTATTAATGTAGATTAATTTAATTTGACTTTCTTATTTTATGAGTAATATATTTATTTCGAATTGTTTGAAGTTATAAAATTATATTACAAGATTTTTAGATTTATTTTATCAAATATGTTAGTATTCAATTAATTATCAATATGATTTTAGTTGTAATTATATAAATTTAAGTTACTAAGTAAATATTTTATAAATTACATATATATTTATATATTTGTTAAAACATTCTAATTAACATTTCTCCATATTCTCTTTTATTTTGTTGACTCTTTAAATTTTAGTTGTTTTTAAAATAATTTTTGGAATGCTTCATATATGTTTTTCTTAATTTAATGGTACAAGTACTCTTCTCATAAAAGAAAATATATGTATGTATATATTTTATTAATTTTTAAGTAATTTGTTCACATATTAATGTAGATTAGTTTATTTTAATCTATAATATTTTATTAATCGTAGAGTAAATTCAATTTGTTTGTAGTTGTAATTTAAAGTGCAAAGCTCATTAATTTTATATATCTATGTGTGTGTATGTATATACTTATTAATTTTGAATTTAAATAAGATATTAGAATAATATCTTATTATATTATTATGTAATTTAAATGTATTTAATGTATTATTTGGTAATTTTATTAAATCTATCATGTTTAATTAAAACCATGCATCTGGTTATGTATAGATTTGAAAATTTTATTTAATTTTCATCCACGTAGATTAATTTAATTTTCTTTATTAATTCTTTTTATGAATGAATTGTGTGTAATTGTAAACTTAGATTATGAGATTTTTTTAAATCCGACGGTAGGAATAACTTCTTGAGTGATTTGCACACGTTTTAATTCTTGAATGGTATAAAGTATGAGAGCGGATATTTGCATCCCAAAAGTTTATGAGTTGACTCAATGGATGAGAACACCCCAATAATATTTTTTAATATATTAGAATTTTACTAAATCAACCTCATAAATTCCTTATTTTACCCCATTCTAATATATAATATAAACAAAAAAGATTATAAAATAAAATAAAAAAAAACAATGAAGAAAACGCAGAAAAGCAAAAAGACAAGAAAGGGAAAAAATGAAGAAGAATGATAAGAAAAAAATGAAGATGTTTTTTTTTTTTTCCCCGAAATATTATGAAAAAAACAACAAGAAGATGGATCATAATAAAGAATCAAACATCTAGAATAAGTCTCTTATATAGAAATTGGTGTTCCTCAAAAAAAATTTTGAAAAAAAGAAATCTGGACTACGTATGGTTCGACTTTGATTTCTAAAACAATGAAGCAGTGTTCGAATTTTTTTTTGAACAAATGTGTTATGTTTGATTTTTTTTTAAAAAATAAATGTGTAATGTTCGAATTTTTTTTAGAACACTTTGTTTTTAGGCAAAAAATAGACTGTTCGAAGCAAATTTTCGAACTTGAAATCTATGTTCGAAAATTTGGTGCGAACAGTCTATTTTTTGACAGAAATTATGATATGTTCGAAGATTTTTTTCGAACAACCTGTTTATGTTCATCATTAACAATTCGAACACAACCCCGACAATGAACCCCTAATAAATCAATTTATGACGAAAAAGTGATGAAAAAACGCACAAAAATAGCAATGTGATTATTGTAACACTGAAAAATTGTGGAGAAAACTTGTATCATTCATTTTATTTATACTAGCATCCTTCATTAGTGAGTTTTGTTTTGAGGTGACTCTTGAAGGTTTTGGGAAGAAGAAGAAGATGTATTTTTTTTCATTTTTAAATCAATTTTATAAGAGGGTTATTTTTGTCTTTTCAAATATATCTAATTTTGTCCAAAAAATAATAGGGTCAACTGTAAAATTTTGGGATGTCAATATCCGACCCATAAAGTATTATGGGCCCAATCATCCGTAGGTGGGGAAGGTGGGGCCTCCTTACTATGCTATTTAGCAAGAGACATTCTCATCGGGCCCTGAGGATTACATGCCTTGGCTTGTAAAATGCTGCAACTCCAACGAGCTTTCAAAGACATTATTCTTCTCGATTTTGCTCAAATTTTCCTGTTTAAAATTTCTCCAGCTCTATTTAATTTTTTGAAAACCATTTTTCATTTCGCTTGCCTCTTTGACTTGTCAGATGTTGGCCGATCTTCTGAAATTCTTGATTCTTGCTTTCCAATTCTCAAAAAATGAGTGGTAGATGCTAGAGTCTTTGGGGATATCTGCAGACAGGTATAATAATTTTACTATGCCTCGTTCTCTATGTTTCCATTTTTTATCAATTAAATAGAAATTCCTGATGCTCTGTTGTATGGCTAATTAGTCCAAGAAAAGAATCCTGGATGGTGATTGTAAAGGAGTCTTAGAATATCTTCATGACACTGACGTCAAAGACCTCAATGCTGAGATTCTAGCCTGTCTGTTTTTGAGGTTTTTGCAGACGGCACCTGATGATTTGGCATCGCGGTTGGTGATTTTTTTTTTTGTTTTAGTGAAATAAGTGTATGCCATTGACTATTCTGTGGTGCAGTAAAAGTAAAAACTTGCATTTGTTGCAGGATATGCACGGGTAGTGGGTGACCATGCTTCAGGATCTATTTATGTTCTTTGCTTGTCACTCTAAAGATGTTTTCAAGAAACATCTGGAGTGCCTGTTAACTAAGGGCAAGACCTCTCTGACGCGAATAATGTTTGTTTTCTATTTTACTCCATGTTTTCATGTTCTTGACAGTTTTCCTGGATCTGGCTAATGAGTACAGAAGAGTAAATGATTTAAAAAAAGGTGAAACGTGGAGTGTATGTAAACTTTGACAGATATATAGCGGTATAGGAAAAAAGTTAAAAACAACCCACTAGCATTTCATAGATTACTGTTGCTTTGATATGTTTGATTTTTTAATCGCTGAATACCAGCTTTTCTACATCAAATGGAGACTTCATCATGAGAATTCTCAGATACTAGCATGTGACTATTCTTAAATTTGATTTGTTAATCTATTTTTAGAAATTGACGATGAAAGCTGCTTTAGTTTGTAGATTTGATCCATATTTTACACCAATGAAATTCTCTTAGTGCATTGGAGTATCTTTTCTTCGCTCAAAAAGAGAAAATGTGAATATCATAGTTCAAAGGCATTGGTATTAATGTCACTCTTGTAACATATTACGGATTTGCTATTCGTTAGGCTTAATTAAGTAGAGTTGCATTTACCACATTTTTCTTATAACTGTTTAAGAGTGTATGATTACAAACGGTTCTTCGAGGCTAAGTTTTAAAGATGTATTTTTGGAATCGGTGGAAGATTAACTTTGACTAAATGATTTTGTGTTAGTAGGACAAATCTTTTTGTTGGAATTCTTTTAAGGGTGTGGATCTCTTAATTGATCTGTCTTTACCTTTTAAAATGTTTACCGTTTTAATATTTGCAGAATTTCTTTATTTTTTCATGTTTACTAATTGTTTTTATTGTTTGGGCGCTTTTAACTTTCAGGCGTTCCCTATGCTGCTCAAATCGAAAGTCTTCAGTCCTTCTCAAATGTTTGTTATCAGTTAGACGAGGGGTCGGATTTTCAGCTCCTTGCAGATTTCCCTTCTGTTCTCGTTTCACTATCAAGTGATAACCAGATTTTAGAACTTTATTCTTCTTCAGATCCTCTTTGCTTTTGTCTTTTGCTTAGCCATAGACTTTCGCTGTTTTAATCTTTGGTTCTTTTCTAGAATGTACGGGTGGCTGCCATGGGCTGTGCATTGAAGAGCTATCCGCTTCGTGGTCTCGTATTAGTAACGGTATGCAGTGACATTGAAGGTTTTTTTATTTTAAATTCAAATTCTTTAAACTGGCATTCCAATCCAGTGATTTTGCAGGCATCAATGGAGCGTTCTCGCATTTCTGGAGAGCTGTTGGGTTTAATTATTCAGCAAAAGAAGTTGATGTTGTCGGACAAAAAGTTCTCGACTCGTTCTTCACTTCTCTGCTCAGTTCATCATCAGAGAGCCTTTTAGTGCAACAAGCAATTGCAAAGAGGTTGGGATTTGATTGTTAGTTGTTACGTTTCACCAAATCATCACTCCCCTAMTGGGGCATTATCTTCTGAAAATGTATAGTGTAACAACTGTTGCCGAACTCTAATTTCTTTACCTAGTTTTGTTCTTTCTTTTCATATCTTAGGGAGTTCTTTCTTTTCATATCTTAGGGAGACTTACTTTTGGATTCATTTAATTTTATCTGTATAAAGATGACCCAAGCTTCTTTTATGATCATTCTGTTTGCTTGTGCTGTTAATTTATAATGTTTTTGACATGAATATACAGATTTGAGGAGTCCACCAAAAATTAAATCCTAGTTTTCATGCTCAACCATTCCATTCCCTTGGGCTTTCTGTCCATGCAAAGGTTTGTTTTTCATTAAGACAATTGCCATAATGTAAAAAAAAAACCCTTCAATTTTTAGATGCATCACTCATTTAGTTGACTGAATAATCACTTTCATTTCTCTCTGTTATCTTCCTGGCAGCTGAAGATTCTTTCTTTGATCAAAGGCATGGGAAGTGAACTCATGTCTGTCTCTGGCATGAGGTCACTGTTAAATGATCTTTTGGAAAGCCGTTGTCAATATTATCTTGGGGTTAGCAAACTATCCTATAAGTTGTCGCAGAATGGACATATTGTGCCTCTTCCTGGAGGTATATTATCTGTTAAGATCGTTTTGGTGCTTGGTCTTTCAGGTAAATGGTTCTGGAGCCATGTATTGCAAATTTGAGAAATCTTAGCTGTTCCCTCTATGGAGATATGAAGACTGGAATTCAGGTTGAGTTCATATTACCTATTTAATTTAACAGAATTGACCAATTGGCATTTATGATATGTGATGGTTGATTAATTGCATGGGAAAAATAAATAAGACTAAGAGAAATATCATACTGACTGCTTTTATTTTGTGGGTTGCTAATGTTATTATTTGATGTTCCCTTTGTGCTTATTTTAGCTGATTGTTAATTTATTTGTGTTTCATATTTCATTTATTTAATTTTTTTGTTTCCGCAGGAGCTTAACTTCCGAAATCTTTTGGTTCTATTTAGAACTGTCAATGGTGGTAAACAGAATGCTAGTAAGGATACCTTGTTGCGACTTAACGTATGTCTCTTCGTCTCTCTTTTTTGAAAATTTCCCCCTATAATTGGATTTTATTAATGGAGATTCTTCAACTATGCTCAAACTTATGTTCTTTGAAATATTGCAGCTAAATTGCTCAGTTGTTGGACGGGTTCTTGATTCCATTTTGGATCAGAAAACTGCTTCAGTTGGTTCAGTACATGGAAAGAAGCAAAATAAAGCCTTATCAATCTAGCGATGCAACTCATAACAAAGAGAGCACGCTCTGTTGAGTGGTTTCCTTGATGTGTTGCTGATGTAGAAAAACATAAACAGGTATGTTGTACATCCGCTGTGTACAATTAAGTTTGGGAAAAACTTGCGTTCACCTGCCTGACGGAGTACATGCCTCTAGGCAGGCCCAAATTTTAGTTTTAGGGTTCTTTTTTTATTTTATTAAAATAATTTCAGTAGGGGCTTTACTTTTATTTTTAGGGTTTTCTACTTTTTTGGATGTGCCTAACGGTTAGGCTGCCTGACAGGAGTGGGCCTCATTAAGTTTTGGGACTGTTTTATTGTCTAAGCTCTCTGATTATTTCACTCATGTTTTTGTAGAACTTCAATATTTGGCCCCTTATTTAAGCTGCTCCACTTGATATTTACGGATGATGAGTGGACGCTTAAAGCTGCTGACCAGGATAATATAGCTTCGTCTGATCCTCCCAAGGCCGCTTCTGATAATATAGCTTATATTCAGCAGACTCTGCTGTTCTTGGAAGATATCAGTGCTTCATTTGAGAATGATTTACCACAAAAGGTTTTTGCCCTTAATTACTTTGATGTGTAAATCTTGTCCCTCCGTGGCTTTTCTTTTATTGATCACAATTTGTGCTTGTTTTCTTATATCAGGATATCAGTGACAGTTTTGACTTGACATTGTTGGTCAGTTGCGCCCGTTCTCAACTGATGCCATTACCCGCAATCATGCCTTCTCCTTAATTACTGCTCTTGTAAAGATCATACACGATAAAGTCTTGGATCAAATTCTAGATATTCTCATTGCGATGGGGGATTGTACTGTAACTCAGGTCGGCTGTTTTGACTTTTGTGGATACAGAACTGCATTTCTGTTTTTTTTTTTTTTTGGGTGTGCGTGCGTGCGTGTGTATTTCGTTTGCTTTTTACAATTGTTTACACATGCCTTTATTACAGTTTGGTGATTTGTTGCTATTTGATACTTAATGAACTATTTGTATCAGATTCATTGTTGTTGGTTACAATATACGATCACGAGTCTGGGTATCTTACGTTCTTACATCTGTCTGCAGTGGGAGCTATTCACAATGTGTGTTTGAAGCCCTTATAAAAAGTCAGGTTGCAATCGGATATAATCCCATTTTGGGGCTTTTTCATTTAGAGAAATTATTTTGGGTTTATTTAAAAAAAAATAAAAAATTATACTATTCACTCTCTTTCACTTTTTACTCCCACCAATCACTTTTAACCCATTTAAAAGAAAACCATTCAATCACCAATCATTATCACAATTTTTTCCCATACGTTTCACCATTCTCCCTCTCACATAACACTAACTACTAATCATATTCAATCTATATTTTAGTTTATTTAATCAACTTTAATCATTACATTTTCATTCTACGTACAAAAAATAAAATCATAACTATTTTCTCATTTCAAAATTTTCTAAAATGAAATGGCATCCTATCTAACCCTTTCTGATTGTGATTACACTATTGAGCAATGAATCCTCATTTCATTCGTTTTTGTGCCTTCAGTTTATCCTAAAAGTTGTACTTATAGTCTACTATTAAGGTAAAGAGTAAGAATTTCTTCATGTATATCTCAACTTGATTTATTTTTGCAGACTATGGTTGGTGAACTTATGGAGCAACTTGTGTATCATCTGCAATTGGTTGACTTCAAAAAGAAGAAAATTGGTGTTCCAGCTTCCATCAAGACTGAACGGAAGGGCATATTCGTGCCATTTTAAGAACTCTCACAAAGACCCTTCTGACCTCCACCTATTTCAAAGCCATTACTATATTGACTCTTCACGTGAATAGAAATGTTCTAAAGAAGGTAAATATTTTCTATTGTGGCTAAATTATCTTCGATAATACACTCATTCTCAGCATACTTTTCCCCATTTGCATGATTTTGTTCCGTTAAAGATGGTGTTTGGTAATTAATAAAAAAGAACTTAGAAAGCTCCCAAAATAAGATGTTAGGAGCCTATAAGCTGTATTTAAAAAAGTTGGAGAAACCCAACTTATATTTGAAAACAAGAGATTATTTTCAAAATCATTCTTTAACTTTATCCATAACGGAAAGAAAAGAGATAGGATCAGACCAATTCCCGAAATGCCTTTCTGGGTATTCCTCAATTTCCTGGTTATTCACGGAACGTGAGAAGCAGATGGTTCTTGGGAATCCTACAAGATCGGTTCGTTCTTTTTTCTCTGATAGATGGTCAACACAATCCCATAGAAGCTCTGACCGAGATAGGCATATTCAAAGGTAGAGTTTACTAAACAGCCTCTCGAGGCGAAGCGGGCGAATGTGCTGCAGTGGCGAAAGAGTTCTATATCTGGCTCCAACGATTCGACAGACAAAGAGTTGATCGGATAAGACATAGAGATTGAATTTAATTACAATAATGCCATTACTAACATCTTTTAAGCTATTTCCTCCTAATTTATCCCAACGCTTCRACATCTWATTTTTAATATTAGATTTATGATGTATGAGCTTATTAGCTCTTTCAAACAAGCTTTTAGCTAAACAAGCTTTCAGTATAGTTTTTTCATTTGCATGATTTCATTGATTGTTCTCATCTCATCCTTGAGTTTCTCTTGGATAGGCTCTTGGCCTTTTATGCGAGACTGAAGGACTTGGCTACAAATGCAAACCTTGAGAAGAAGAAGGGTTCAATGTCACGCTTAAGAAGCTTATGGCTGAATCTGAACKAGACTTCAATGCAATCATTTGAGATATTGAAATTATTAATACTCAAGTTGACGCATCGCATACCAAATCAAAGCTGTCCGCAGTGTCGGCTTTGGAAGTTTTAGCCAACAGTTTCCCTTCACATGATATAGGGTCTTTAGCACATGCCTTGGGACTGTTTGTAGGAAAATCTGTTCGGACAATTCTGCCCTCGCTAGTCATTGCCTTTGGGCCACTGATGCCTTAATTAACGCACTTGGGCCGAGGGAATTGCCGGAACTTCCGAGTGATATGGAATTTGTCCTGAGGAAGTCTCTTGAAGTATCTTTGGGTGATGTAGAAACTAAGGGAACAGTTGATGATGCTACAGTTTCTTCCAATTCGGTTGACTCGCTCTTCATGTCGATTCTACTGACCTTKRAGGCAGTTGTGGATAAGCTTGCTGGATTTTTGAATCCGTACTTGGGAGACATARAAGTTAGTTGTGTTGCATCCATTGTTRTTTAGCTCCTCGGCGCTGAAGCTGAAGTCGAAAGCTGGCGTTGTGCGCCAGCTTATCTCTGAAAAGAAATACCTGTGAGTGGCTTTACTTAATTCGTCTTAATACTTTTCATTCATTTTTTTGGGGATATTTACGATACTACTCCTAAGGTTTATGCTAATTACAAAACAATTCAATTTTCTTGCAAATTAGAAATCCCCCCTTAGGGTGCAATCTGCAAAATAGAAACAAATGTCAACGGGTTTTGAAATTTGATAGATAACCTTCCTTCTTCTTATTCTTCTTCTTCTATGTTTTTTTTATGCAAATCTTATGAATAGAATATGAAATTATCCTTCATTTGTTTCCTGATAAGGGTGCGATTGGATATATGTTCATTACCCCCCTTTTTGTTTTAGATTTAGATTTACTTGATTGCCGCCAACAATCCCCCCACCCCAACCATCAAAACATTATACTAATCACTCTCTTGTCACATTTTCCCCCACCAATCACTTCAAACCATTTTTTTTAAATAATCACAACTTAAAATTTGTCATAATCTATTTTTTTTCTTACAAAATAAACTAAACTTTTTTGGTTTGCAAAAAAAGACGCCATTTTCATTGTCGTTTGCAAAAGGGATCACCAACCATTTTTTTGTAAAGAAATTCCAACTTGTCCGGCCAAATTTCCACATGGGCATATAATTTTAAAAAAATTTCATTTTTCCATATCATCAAAGACAACGTCGTTTGGGGTCACACCTTTCCTTGAATCTCAGCGGCCACAAACGCCACCACCACCATCTATGTCAAAATTATACCATCAAAATGCCCTTTTGAACTTATATCATGATTTCTCTGATTCCACGCAGAGGTTTCATCTTTTTTCTTGGGGCTTTGACCATTTAGGCCAAAAGAAAATATCTGTATTCCATTAAGTTCAAATAATATTTCATAAATTTTATATATTTATTTCCTATTATACATACCTAATTTATCCCGTTAACTTAACTCAGCACAAATCTTCTTCTACTTCTAGTAAAATTTTAAAATTTATGTGATTCCATCCCCAAATCTCGGCTCTTAATCCTTATCAAATCGCAAGCGATGATTTCTATACTTCCAGCTCAAATTTCATACTCTCCTCATTATCATTATTAATTTTCAAATATATTTAAGAATTTCATGCTAATTTGGAAAAAAGTATGTTAGAATTTCATACTAATTTAACAGAATTTACATACTCTCCTCATTATCATTATTAATTTTCGGATATATTTAAGAATTTCATGCTAATTTGGAAAAGTATGTTAGAATTTCATACTAATTTAACAGAATTTACATACTCTCCTCATTATCATTATTAATTTTCGGATATATTTAAGAATTAGAATTTCATACTAATTTAATGGAATTTACATACTCTCCTCATTATCATTATTAATTTTCGGATATATTTAAGAATTAGAATTTCATACTAATTTAACGGATTTTCGGATATTTTTAACGGATTTTCGAATATATTTAAGAATTTCATACTTAATTTGAAAAAGTATGTTAGAATTTCATACTAATTTAACGAAATTTACATACTCTCCTCATTATCATTATTTCGGATATATTTAAGAATTAGAATTTCATTAATTTCGGATATTTTTAAGGATATATTTAAGAATTTCATGCTAATTTGGAAAAGTATGTTAGAATTTCATACTAATTTAACGGAATTTAATTGGTTTTATCCTAATTTGAGAAAGATCGTTTCATATAATTTCATACTCTCTTCTTATAAATTTTCATACTCACTTTTTAATTAACGGCATGATTGAATTTCATACATATTTTTTAAGAATTTCATACTCTTCTATAAATTAACATGTATAAAATTCTTAAAAAATTCAATCATGCCCGTTAACAACAACAACAACAAAAAAAAAAAAAAAAAACAAACGGGCATGATTGAATTTCATACATATTTTTTTAAGAATTTCATACTTCTTTCTATAAATTAACATGTATAAAATTCTTAAAAAAACAACAAAAAAGTATGAGAATCTATAATAAGAGAGTATAGAATTAAAGTTTATGAAATAAACTCAATCATATCCATTCATATAGGACCATTCAAATCCCATTAAATTACCAAATTGGTATGAAATTCTCAAAACCCTTTAAATTAGTACGAAATTCACATACTAAAAATAACAATCAAATTCGTTAAATTAAATTAGTATGAAATTTAAAATACTGTCATGAATTTTTAATTATGAGTTCGAAATGTGTGAGATGACGAAATAAATATGAGTTCGAGGGAAATAAATATGAAACAAAATTATCGGAATAATGAATCTTTGATGTTAACGGAAAATCTGGTATTTAGGGGCGATACAGTCCATTCCTATCTATTATTTATTAATTAATAATATTAATTTAGCCTATGTAGGACAAAACTAATTAAAAGGATTAAATGGTATATACAAGTTTGGTTTTCCTTTTTTTCTTTTTATAATTGATAGAATCTCACCTCAACAATTTTCAAATTTCTGAAGAAGTAAAAAAATAGAAACATCTTGAATACGAGAAGATTTAGGCCCACCTCCGGCACATCCGCACAGTAACTCACCACCACCACTCCTATCGCCGCTACCATCTCCGGCGTTCTCGACTTACTCAACATCATTTGCGCAACCAGATCCGATCCTCGATCCCAACATCGACCTTGTCAATCACTAGAACCACATGTTTGATTGCTCTCTTCATCCACCTGTTCATTTCTATTACCCCTTCGTCGGCGGCGTGGCCCATATGTACGTGTATGCCCATCGGAGAACTCGACAACATAGCAGTAAAAGGGTTAAGATTAATCCCAAAACGACGTCATGTTAGGATGAATTGGAAAATGGATTTTTATCTTTTTAATATAGAAGCCACGTTTGAAATTTGGCAGGACACGCTGGAGTTTCTTTACTGGAAATTGGGCCCTGATCCCATTTGAAAAGAACACGGAAGGTGATGTTTTATTTTCCAAACTTGAAAAGGTTTGGTTTATTTTGCAACTCGAGTAAAGTTGAGGATTTTTGATGCAATTAACGCCATTCCTTTTAGAGAGTCCATGATATATTTTTATTGTTACCTATAATTTCTTATCATACTTTATTTCGGGCTGTGGGATTAACTTCTAAATTAGACGTCTAAGTTTAATTCTCTTTTTGACCCAATAAACTATTTTAAGCTCAAATATTTTAAATGGTTCATCATCTTTCTTTTGTTATTTTGTTATTAATGTTAGGCCCAAAATCACATAAAGTCATTTACATTCATATACAAGTTCAGCACAAAGATTTGTCTCAAACAAAATTCCCATAATTCACTATAACTAACTACACCAACAATCCCATATTCCATATCTCTCGGCATGTCTACCTCAAACATCCATATTTTGTTTATCATCTCTGCTTTTCACCCTTCAATTACCTGTTTACCGGCAACCGTCGACAACACGAGAACAACCCAGAAATCTGCCTTCACGCGTCAAACCCTGAAGCTACCCATCTGCCACCAAACCCACGACGACTTAACAGTCCCGAAAACACAGCTCAGACCGCAACCCGAACAGTACTTACAAGAGCCCCAAATCGGCTTGAACCCGCTTGGCCCAATTTCCAGCATACCCCGACCCGAACCCACTGTGCTGCGGCCTTATCGCTGCTAAACCCAGAACAAACTATATCAGTCGCCGGCTGCCACCTTCGAATCGGTACCCCGAGCCGAGCCGCCAGCACTCCAACTCCATCAATCGGCGTCCCTCGCCTGCTCGCCTATCAAACCCGCCGAGAACACTAATCGGCCCTAATCCAAAACACCCCCCAATATCACTATCTCCGCCTCGGAGGCCAAGTCATAAAACTCCGATCCCGGAGGAGCTGCCACCTTGTTAATCTGCCAGAGTTGTTTCTGACTGCCTGCACGCCGCCACCGGGGCCGTGCCACCTAGCCTGAATGCTCCGTCACGCTGAACACCAGAAATCTAGGAACCCGACTCATACACAAAACTCACGGCCTGAGCAGCCATCAAATACACCTGCCGTGAAAACCCATGTCGCTGGTCAAGGGCCATCGAACCCGAGTCAACTCACATCAACACGAATCGAGATAAAAGGACACAAACTCGGCGAGTTGACCCATTTCCGCTGGTTTTTGGTCGCCTAGAACAGCCATGGTAACGCCCCGCTGCGCCACTCACGGTCAGTCCAAGACCGCAACCGCGAGCCGCCACCTGCAGTCAATCCGAGCTGCTAGTCGTCGTTCCAGCCGCTCAACGTTGCCTCCGTCCGATGGGTGCGTGTGAGTGGTGATGAAGCTGATGAAAAGAGATGGGTGGGGGTGGGGGATTTTTTTAACTCAATTGGTTGTCAATTCAATTTCTTTGACTTTGACCAAAACCAATTTACCTCCTATTCTTATTACCAAGTCAAAATCATGTTAATAAAGTAAATTATATCATTGTGTAGGAATCGAATCGTACGTGAACCAAATCATTCATTCACGAATAATTATCAAGGTGTTCATTACATATTCATTCACGAAAGTAGAGACCCTTATTATCTTTATTTAATGCTTTATACATGATATACTTTTCAATGAATGTTCGCGTGCTTTGACAGTTAGTCATTATCAATTATTATCAGTCAATATATTCATGGACTCTATCCGGACAGTCCGAGACCGTTAAAGGGTCTTTGGGTTATACCCAATATGTTATCTCATTCTGGCCAGGCTCAATACAGTACATATTAAAGTTATTCATGATTGTGCTTTATGTTATTGTGTTAATTATTGATAATTGGGTTACTATCTCACCCTACTATTCATTAACATTTTCAGGTTGAGGTGACTGAGTGACGATTGGCGATGGCAGTGGATGATAATCTAAATGTAATTTCAAGCAAATTAATCAATGTTGAGTTGATTATTATCTTGTACCTTGGATCCTATTCTTTTTAATTGGAATTGGAATACCTTGTGTCAAAGTTCAAAATTTTTACGTTTTTCCGTTAAAATTATATATCAAGGTAGCGCAGTGGAAGTGTGGACGACGATTTATAAATATTATTATTCTTACTTTTTTTTAAATTTATATTTTCTCTTTATATTGCTAGTTTTTGAATCATTGTTTGATTTTGAAAATGTGTTATATAAATTTTTTTGGAGTGCAAATCAGGGTGGTCTAAAAGTCTATGTTTTGAAATGGGGCATAGAAGTTATTGTTTCGAAGTGATTTTTTTCATTATTATTACTATTAAAATTAGTTAAAAGTCTATATAATAATATATTTTAGAGTTCTGGAAACGGGATGTGACACATTTTCCCACAAATTTCATATTCCCGTACTCACGTAACTCTAACTACCAATCATTATTTTAATTTTTTTTCAAAAAATAAAATAAATAAAAACAATACTATTTCTCTCTTATATTCAAAATTTCCAAAACGAAATGGTATCCAATGGAACCTTAAAGCTGCCATTCTCAATTGTCTTTTTAACTTTGTGCTAATTTTTCTTCAATAGGTTCGTCCTCCTGCTCCCACCGATGTTTTTCGAA
This sequence comes from Phtheirospermum japonicum, assembly GCA_014905375.1. Taxonomy (NCBI): domain Eukaryota; kingdom Viridiplantae; phylum Streptophyta; class Magnoliopsida; order Lamiales; family Orobanchaceae; genus Phtheirospermum; species Phtheirospermum japonicum. The sequence continues at coordinate 935,505 of BMAC01000023.1, read as the reverse complement.
ATTCTAGGGAAACTTGGTCGCCCTCAATGGACAGATAATCCATCAGTGCTTATCACACAAAAGTTTTGACTTGTGGCCTGGTTGATCTTGATCTGCGCCATCAGAAGCCATCCTCGGTTCAGAATATTGATGTTATCGAGCAAAATGTTATCAATGCTGTTGTTACCCTGACTATGAAACTGGACAGGCACTATGTTTCGGGCCCTCTTGAATGGTCAGGTTTGAATGTGGAAGGTGACGAAAAAGCCGATAGTCGGGTCATCTCTTTCTACAGTTTGGTCAAACAAACTTGCTGAAAGCCATCGGTGAGTTAGCTAATCATTTGTTTTGATAGATCATATCTAGCAGTAGCGTAGCCATAAATGTTTTTCAGTAGGGTCAATAAATTATAATAATAATTAAGTATATAGATATATAAATTTAAATAATCTGAAACACGTTGTTGCAATGAAATTTATTAAAAAAAGATGTAAATAAAAAATATATAAAAACAAAACAAAAATTATAATCAAGTCTTGTTTAGTGTTTTGTTTTTTTTTTTTTTTTTTTTGGTTTTTAAATTAATTTGGGCCAATTATATAGTTATAAAAAA